>WFMF01000006.1:509519-710681 GCA_011033025.1 Beroe forskalii | reverse complement strand
AAGGGGGAAACGGTCAAGAGAACGGTATAAAATTTCCTCGGGATTGTGAAAAATGCTCAAAATCGGGAAAACCAGGGAAATTTTTCCCATCCCAAAATACTTATTTGGACGGTTCAGAAATAACTGCTGTAAAATTTCCAAAAATTATTTTCCAAAATGTGACAAATTTTAAAAAAATGGCTGCCAATTTTAAAAACTTTCACCAAGAGGTCTGAAAATCGGGATACATGGTCAATAATGATCTATTTATAAACCATCTTATTTTTTTGCCCCTTAAATTATTGTTGAAAGGCCAGTTATGATCCCAAAAATCACAGTAGTATCAGTTCTTCCCCCTTGACTAAAAAACTTGGTTTTTTATCCTTTTGGGTTCCGGGAACATTTTCCCCGCTTTTAGGAGTGCATTGATGAAATATTGGTAAATCACAAGAAATGGTAAAGTTATAAAAACAAAAGTCCATGGAAGCTTGTTTTTTTCCCTGCAAGGATAAAATTTATAATCCAAACCTTAAGTTTTGGCATCATAATATCTTCAGAAAATATTCAAAATTGATAGGTTTTATTTTCATTTGAAAAAAAAATTGATTTCGGCCCATGGATGATACAAATGTCACACATCGAAAAATTTTCATCAAATTTTAGTGTGACAGCAATATTGGGGTTATTAGAGTTCAAATACCACCATTTGAAGGGAAATTTACTTAAAATAGTCGAACCTAATGAAACCAGTGGCTGAATTGATTTTTAGCGCTTTTGGGATACAATATAAATGAAAAATTTAAAAAAAGTTCCCTTTGGCCATCAAATTTTTGTATCCCACAGAAATAGTGTGATAAATGTATCATTAGCTAACCTAAGGACTGAAATTTTATGTCAGACAATTTTTTTATTTCCCCAAAATAGGTTATGGGAACAAAAAAACTTTTGGGAAAATACAAAATCACATTTTAAAAATTTTAAATTTTTAATTGAAAAACGGTGTTTTTTGTATCATTTTTTGGACCCAGCAGGGGAATTTGCAGTTTATACTATTTATTCTATGTTTATTTTAGATGCCCCAAAAAGTTCCCAAGTTCTTAGGCCCCTTCTGTGATCCCCAAAATAAATAAAGATTGTTTTTATAGCATATTTTTTCCCAAGTTTTTGATTTGTGACCTTTGTATCAATTTTTGGATTAAAAAAGATATCCACATTATTTAAATATTTTTAAAAGTAGTAAAATTTTTTTTAAACCAAGAAAGTGCTCGAAAATAGTTTTTTAAGATCCCTTATATCACATGGGGGAAAATTGGTAAATTTTTAAAAAAAAAAACTTTTGACCATTGATCATCTTTTTAACCCCAGGGCCAAAAAATTTTTTTTGGTGGGGTATAAATTTGGGGGCACCCATCCTCCTTTAAATTTTCAGACAATTTCATTGATTGGTTAAATTTCATGGGATGAGTATCAATTTTGGGAAAAGGGTTTTTTTTGATTTCTGTATCATTTCACTTTGAAGCATCATATCTGGATCTGGTTTTAGATAAAATATTCGGGTTTTAGGGTCATGAAAAAAATTAAAAATTTTATCCTACATAAAACTTTTCCCTTTCCCCCAATTTATTTCCCCATCTTAGGGCCTTTTTAAAAAGCAAAGAACCAAAAAAAAATTTCACAGCAGTTATTTTTGGGAAAGTGTCCATCTACGAAAGACGCAGAAAACAGATAAAGGGAAACAGCAAGTCTTTTCCAGTGCCATTTTCAAGCTGATAAGTTGCGATTACGGCAGTCTTGAACTTTTCCCCAAAACCACCGGCTGGCCGACTGGCCAGGGGCCAGCTAGTTTTGGGGAGCCAGCCGGAAGCAGGTTGGAAGGGCCCACCGGCTAGTCAGCCGCCAATTTTCGTTTATAGGGTCGTTCCCTATTTTGTAATCAATTTTTGGGGATTTTACCCCTCCCCTCCGTAATCAAACGTAATCATGGCCAAACCCCCCCTTTTTTTGGGAAAAATTGTAATCATGGCCCAACCCCCCCCTTCAGTTTTTGACGTCACCAAAACTATACTGTATTAACTGGGGAAAAAAATTTGAAATAGAAAGTATCGTGTGTTTCAATTAACCCTCAACATCATCGACCTGAAGATGACATTCAAAGCTTTTTAGTTTTTTTAAAGCTTTTAAATTTTTTCCAGGAAATCTCGCCTACGACAACCCCCTGACAATGAGATGGACACCTCCCCCCTCTTTCTCCCCCCTCCAAACATCCTCATCTGCCCCCATCATCCTCCTTTTCCTCCAAAAAATCATCCTCCCCTTTTACACCTGAGGCCTGTTCCCCCCTAAAGAGCCAGAAACAACATCTTTGGGCCCACCCCCGACCCCCCAAAAACCCAAAGAAACCAAAATTAAAATCCCGTCCTGCTCATCTGCCACCAAAGCCGAAGAACCCAAGATCCAGATTGCCCTGCCTTTTTAATGCCAGATCAAATCTGGCAACTTCACAGACAACTGCAGCTTCCTTTGAAATTTTCTGCTTTTCTGATACCATTCTACTAATCTACGAAAGACGCAGATAACAGATGATTTTAGAATCAGCAAGTCTTGCCAGTGCCATTTTCAAGCTGATAATTGCGATTACTTGGAAAATGGAAGCTTAAGTTTATACATTGAGCCAAGAAATACATTAGTACTATACAAGGTTAAAATTATACATCCCAATCAGAGTCGAGTGTCCCCAGTCAGATCACATGACAAAGCGAGGGACACTCTCCCTCAACCAATGATCGAGCAGAACAAGGTTCACGTGACTGATAGAGAAGGAGGAGGTAGCAAGCAGTATCTCTTTGACCATGCAAAGATCACGGAACGGACATTTCATCTCGCGACACTTCATCTCACGACATTTCATCTCCGACACTTCTTCTCAAAGTACGGAATTTCGTCTCGTACTGTTTATCGATTGTATCTTAAAGTACGACGTTTGATCTCCAGGGTGCGACGTTTCATCTCAAAGGGTACGACAATTCATCTCTTACTGTAACTTGATTGAACTCTAAAGTGCGACATTTGATCCTTAGAGTGCCGTGCGACGTTTCATCTCAAAGGGTACGCCACTTCATCTCTGGGGATGACACTTCATCTCAGTGTACGACCCTTCATCTCAGACTGCAACATTTCATCTCTGGGTACAACACTTCATCTCAGGGTACGACACTTCACCTTATTCTTAGGGTACGACACTTCATCTCAGGGTACAACACTTCATCGCTGGATACGACACTTAATCTCAGACTGCGAGATTTCATCTCAGGGTACTACCCTTCATCTCAGACTGTGACATTTCATCTCTAGGTACGACACTTCATCTCAGACTGCGACACTTCATCTCTGGCGGGTACGACACTTCATCTCAAGGTACGACACTTCATCTCTAGGTACGACACTTCATCTCAGACTGCGACACTTCATCTCTGGCGGGTACGACACTTCATCTCAAGGAACGAAACTTCATCTCGGGGTACGACACTTCATCTCAGACTGCGACATTTCATCTCTGTGTACGAATCTTCATCTCAGACTGCGACATTTCATCTGTTATTTACGATAGACGCAGATAACAGATGATTTTAGAATCAGCAAGTCTTGCCAGTGCCATTTTCAAGCTGATAATTGCGATTACTTGGAAAATGGAAACTTAAGTTTATACTATACATTGAGAGCCAAGAAATACATTAGTACTATACAAGGTTAAAATAATACATCCCAATCAGGAGTCGAGTGTCCCCAGTCAGATCACATGACAAAGCAAGGGACACTCTCCCTCAACCAATGATCGAGCAGAACAAGATTCACGTGACTGATAGAGAAGGAGGAGGAAGCAAGCAGTATCTCTTTGACCATGAAAAGATCACGGAACGGACATTTCATATCGCGACACTTCATCTCACGACTCACGACATTTCATCTCCGACACTTCTTCTCAAAGTACGAAATTTCATCTCGTACTGTTTATCGATTGTATCTTAAAGTACGACGTTTGATCTCAAGGGTGCGAGTTTTCATCTCCAAGGCTGACACTTTATCTCTGGGGATGACACCTTTTATCAGGGTAGGAAACATGATTTCAGGGTACGACAATTCATGTCAGGGTACGACACTTCGTCTCAGACTACGACATTTCATCCCTGAAGAAGGCACTTCATCTCAGACTGCGACACTTCATCTCAATGAAAGACACTTCATCTCAGGATACGACGCTTCATCTCAGGGTACGACACTTCAACTCAGGGTACGACACTTCATCTCTCGTCACGATTCTTCATCTCAGACTGTGACACTTCATCTCTGGGTACGACATTTCATCTCAGGGTACAATACTTCATCTCAACGTACGACACTTCAACTCAGTGTACGACCCTTCATCTCAGACTGCGACGTTTCGTCTCTGGGTACGACACTTCATCTTTGGGTACGAAACTTCATCTTAGGGTGCAGCACTTCATATCAGACTGCGAAACTCTCTCTGTTGAGTACGATACTTCATCTTTGACTGCGACACTTCATCTCAGGGCCCAGTGGAATAATTTTTATAAGAGGCTGGGAATGGGGATTTCGCGGGAAAAACGGCTTTTTTTCTGTCTAGCGGCGTGTCTAAGACTACTTCAGTCATGATTTCATTCTCGATAGCGTTGAATTACATGTCTTCACTAGGCAACATGAGACGATGACGTTGCGAAATAACAGATACAAATGGAATAATGCGAAATCACTTTCTTTTCACTACATGCTTTGGCGCATTAGTATGTATCAGGCAAAGATGGAAGTTCTATGGAGGTTACTTCGTATGCAAAGCAAGTAATGTTATTAGTGAGTGTGTTTGCGCGGCGTCAGCGCAACACTACCTCAATCCATTAAATTAAGCTTGGAACTCGGGCGATATAACGCAAAGAGCTGCACGTTCATTATAATTTATACTATCATGGAGTCATAAAGTAGCAAAAATGCCTTTTTACAAGTCATAAGGGATTTCACTATCCAAACAGGGACCTCGAAGTCAACATTGCTAAGTACATTATTTCGAAACATATTGAGCCATATGGCTGATAAGGTTCCCACATTCCAATGAATCACAAAAACACTGCTTCTGACAAAAAGTTGATTTAATGAGTTCCTGGATGTATAAACAAGCGATGGAATCCTTGCAGCGGATTTTAGGAGTCCTGGCTACTTTTGGAGTCTGGCAGCTAGTTTGGGAATATTTTGGCTAGATTAGGATCCTGGTAGCTTTTTAGGAATGAATGACGGTTTTGTTTGTGCGCGTTAATTGGATTCTGACGCAGTTTGGAAATTGCTCCTTTATCAAAACTATGAAGTTGAGACCATGATAATAATTGTGAAATAAAATAGCCAAATATTAATATCAAGTTTCTGTCAACCTAAATGGGCTTTTTTGCTTCGATTTGGACAAATTTTGGCTGGGATTGCCGCTCCAACATTCCTCATATTATTCCACTGGGTCTCAGGGTACGACACTTCCCAGAGATGAAACGTCCCAGTTTGAGATTAAATGCCGCAGTCTGAGATGAAGTGTCGTATCCAGCGATGAAGTGTCGTACCCTGAGATCAAGTGTCGTACCCAGAGATGAAATGTTGCAGTCTGAGATGAAGGGTCGTACACTGAGATGAAGTGTCGTACGTTGAGATGAAGTGTCGTACCCTGAGGTCAAGTTTCCTACCCTGATAAGAGGTGTCATCCCCAGAGATGAAGTGTCATCCCCAGAGATGAAGTGTCATCCCCAGAGATGAAGTGTCGCAGTCTGAGATGAAGGGTCGTACACTGAGATGAAGTGTCGTACGTTGAGATGAAGTGTCGTACCCTGAGATCAAGTTTCCTACCCTGATAAGAGGTGTCATCCCCAGAGATGAAGTGTCGTACCCTGAGATGAAGTGTCGTACCCAGAGACGAAACGTCGCAGTCTGAGATGAAGGGTCGTACCCTGATAAGAGGTGTCATCCCCAGAGATGAAGTGTCGTAGCCTTGGAGATGAAGTGTCGTACTCTGAGATAAAGTGTTGTACCCACTTACCCAGAGATGAAATGTCGCAGTCTGAGATGAAGTGTCGTACCCTGAGATGAAGTGTTGTACCCAGTGATGAAATGTTGCAGTCTGAGATGAAGGGTCGTACACTGAGATGAAGTGTCATCCCCAGAGATGAAGTGACGTGCCCTTTGAGATGAAACGTCGCACCCTGGAGATCAAACGTCGTACTTTAAGATACAATCGATAACCAGTACGAGACGAAATTTCGTACTTTGAGAAGAAGTGTCGGAGATGAAATGAAATGAAATGAAGTGGCTAGATGAAATGTCCGTTCCGTGATCTTTTCATGGTCAAAGAGATACTTGCTTCCTCCTCCTTCTCTATCAGTCACGTGAACCTTGTTCTGCTCGATCATTGGTTGAGGGAGAGTGTCCCTCGCTTTGTCATGTGATCTGACTGGGGACACTCGACTCCTGATTGGGATGTATAATTTTAACCTTGTATAGTACTAATGTATTTCTTGGCTCTCAATGTATAAACTTAAGCTTCCATTTTCCAAGAAATCGCAATTATCAGCTTGAAAATGGCACTGGCAAGACTTGCTGATTCTAAAATCATCTGTTATCTGCGTCTATCGTAGATTAGTAGATTGGTATCAGAAAAGCAGAAAATTTCATGGTGCCCAGATTTTGAGCGACGGTTCACAATCCTGAGGAACTTTCATACCGTTATCTTGGCCGTTTCCCAATCGTCTTAATCAGAAGAGTACGAATTTGCAATCTCGGACAACAGAAGTACAAGTCTATAGTTGGCGTATTTGAAATTGGCGGATCGAATAGAACATCCGCGCCGGCTCACAAGTAAACTTGGTCACGTGACATCAAGACATGGGCCAATCAGAGGGCAGTAGGAGACGCTGGACGCGCGCGCAACTCAGCGCGTTCTCAGAGACAGATAGTCCTCGAACGCAGGACGATTCATCCGCTGAAAGGTACTCACGAATTAGAGACAGGACGGCAGAGGACCTGAGGTACAGTAATTCCACCTTAACCCAAACTCTCTGCTCCTAAGTATATGTACTTTGCTTGTTGAAACACTCGACTTTACTGCCAAGCGGGACAAAATATGAGAGAGAAAGGAGCTTCAAGCTGATCAAGAAGCATTCCTCATCTTCCAAGTAGTCTCGACGTGGGAGACAATTCATTTGATTTCTGTTCAGAAAGTGCGATGTTTTTCCACTCATATCCTGTATAATAATATTTCCTTGTGTTTGAAGAATCATGACAGATCTGGATATTGTTACAATCTTATGCTGTAAAAATTTGGAGCTGTTGTACCTTGTCTACCTTCAAATAGTCTGATCACCGTCTGATATCCAAAAAGCAAATTTGAAAGCTTGTTTATCATTAATTTATGCTCATTAAACTGAGTAATCACATTGAGGTACAAATAACGACGGAGAGACAGGGCTGCATAGATTGGCTGCCAGAGCCTGACAATCTTTAATTTACACCATGTATCATTTCAGGTAACCCGACTATCGTCAGGTGGAACAAATATAGCGATCGACTGACTGAGATACGATCTTTGTCATGACGATTCGATTGGTGAGAGAGGAAATGTTAAATCACAGCTGTGCTCAGATTTTCTACAAACTTATTACCCCGATAAAAATATTTCCTTGTGTTTCGATCCAAATGAGATTTACTAGAAATGGCACAAAATCATAAATTTGGTCGCTAAAACAGTAGCATTTTGGCTTGTTAACATCCCAAAAGCAATTTAAAAGATTTTGGGCACTCACAATGCGTTGATATAAGCCTGTTGTACACTTTAAAACAACATAATCATGATTTCAGGCGACTCGCATGCTACACTCATGGGTGAAGATAAAGCTCTTGGAGGAATGCCGGTTAAAGTTCATCATATCATCTCGGTGGCCCATTCTCTAGCTGATCTGATGAGGTAAGTAAGTTTTAGAGTACTCATCTGACCGAGCAAATGCGAAGCATTGCCTTTATTTATAAGCTGTGAGCTTCATTTTTTACATTTCTAACGACTATTGATATCGGTGTCCTTGTGTAAGTACGACTTGAAATTCTAGCTTCCCATCTCTTTAAATTTGCATACATTGATCTTGCAGCATAATTCTGATGGCTTCATAATTTGCAAAATGTCGGAGATCTTGTTATATGAGGTCGACATCGAAAAAACCAAGTGGCCTCGATCGGGTTTCGAACATTGGGTCTCCAGATCAAGGATCTAAGGGTCTACCACTACGCCAAGACGGTGATGCCGAAAAAGTAATTTGATGCACCATATTCACCACATTGTGATTCGAACAAAACTTTTCAAAATTGCAAGATTTTTCTTTCCTAAGCCATTTCCACTTAAAAACTCAATACCTACCCAAATATCGAGTGCAATAACTCTGTATTGCGACATTTCTCTGGGGAGGGGGGAGCTAGAATATCAAGTCGTACTGTCATAAGGATCAGGGCGTAGCCAGATTTTTGAAAAGGAGGCGGCGAGTTACATTCGAAACCTGTTGAATGTTTTATTTTGCTTGGCTCAAAGCTCTCATTATGACAAAATGAAAATTTTTTTCGCAATTTCAGTCCAATTAGGGGGAGGCAGCCGCCTGTGTCGCCTTTTCCCTGACTACGCCTCTGATAATGATACCGCTACCAATATAGTCGAGATAATAATATCCTATCGGTGGCTGGTTATCTTGTTGATCTGATGAGGTAAGTAAGTTACAAAGTCCTCTTCTGGTTGAGAAGTTTCATTTACATTTCTAATGTCTACAGGTAGTGGTATTCATATGAAATTAGGGATTGAAATTCTAGCTTCCCATCCGGAGAAATGGCGAACACCACAGTTATTTCATTCTTAAATTGGGTAGGTATTGAGTTTTTAAGTGGAAATGGCTTAGGAAAGAAAAATCTTGCAATTTTGAAAAGTTTTGTTCGAATCACAATGTGGTGAATATGGTGCATCAAATTACTTTTTCGGCATCACCGTCTTGGCTCAGTGGTAGACTCTTAGATCCTCGATCTGGAGACCCAATGTTCGAAACCCGATCGAGGCCACTTGGTTTTTTCGATGTCGACCTCCTCATATAACAAGATCTCCGACATTTTGCAAATTATGAAGCCATCAGAATTATGCTGCAAGATCAATGTATGCAAATTTAAAGAGATGGGAAGCTAGAATTTCAAGTCGTACTTACACAAGGACACCGATATCAATAGTCGTTAGAAATGTAAAAAATGAAGCTCACAGCTTATAAATAAAGGCAATGCTTCGCATTTGCTCGGTCAGATGAGTACTCTAAAACTTACTTACCTCATCAGATCAGCTAGAGAATGGGCCACCGAGATGATATGATGAACTTTAACCGGCATTCCTCCAAGAGCTTTATCTTCACCCATGAGTGTAGCATGCGAGTCGCCTGAAATCATGATTATGTTGTTTTAAAGTGTACAACAGGCTTATATCAACGCATTGTGAGTGCCCAAAATCTTTTAAATTGCTTTTGGGATGTTAACAAGCCAAAATGCTACTGTTTTAGCGACCAAATTTATGATTTTGTGCCATTTCTAGTAAATCTCATTTGGATCGAAACACAAGGAAATATTTTTATCGGGGTAATAAGTTTGTAGAAAATCTGAGCACAGCTGTGATTTAGCACTTCCTCTCTCACCAATCGAATCGTCATGACAGAGATCGTATCTCAGTCAGTCGATCGCTATATTTGTTCCACCTGACGATAGTCGGGTTACCTGAAATGATACATGGTGTAAATTAAAGATTGTTGTGGTGATGCTTATAGCTATGCTTATAGCATGCTTTTCGAATTACTATGTAGGTAAAGCATAATCAAGACAATTTGTCGGACTTCAACACGTTCAATAATAGTGTTTCTTATTATGAAACAGGCTCTGGCAGCCAATCTATGCAGCCCTGTCTCTCCGTCGTTATTTGTACCTCAATGTGATTACTCAGTTTAATGAGCATAAATTAATGATAAACAAGCTTTCAAATTTGCTTTTTGGATATCAGACGGTGATCAGACTATTTGAAGGTAGACAAGGTACAACAGCTCCAAATTTTTACAGCATAAGATTGTAACAATATCCAGATCTGTCATGATTCTTCAAACACAAGGAAATATTATTATACAGGATATGAATGGAAAAATATCGCACTTCCTGATCAGAAAACAAATACATTGTCTCCCACGTCGAGACTACTTGCAAGATGAGAAATGCTTCTTGATCAACTTGGAGCTCGTTTCTCTCTCATATTTTGTCCCGCTTGGCAGTAAAGTCGAGTGTTTCAACATGCAAAGTACCTATACTTGATATACTTTGGAGTAGAGAGTTTGGGTTAAGGTGGAATCACTATACCTCAGGTCCTCTGCCGTCCTGTCTCTAATTCGTGAGTACCTTTCAGCGGATGAATCGTCCTGCGTTCGAGGACTATCTGTCTCTGAGAACGCGCTGAGTTGCGCGCGCGTCCAGCGTCTCCTACTGCCCTCTGATTGGCCCATGTTACGTCACGCGCTGGTCACGTGCGCGGCAGCTCGAAGAGTCACCAAGCAGTCCCTGGATTTCTTCATGGTCAAAGAGATACTGCTTGAGTGCTTGGTTCCTTCTCTATCAGTCACGTGAACCTTGTTCTGCTCGGTCATTGGTTGAGGGAGAGTGTCCTCTGCTTTGTCATGTGATCTGACTGGGGACACTCAGGAGTCACATGCAACCTGACTCCTGATTGGGATGTACAATTTTAACCCTGTATAGTACTTATGTACTTCCCAGCTCTCAATGTATAAACTTAAGCTTCCATTTTCCAAGTAATCGCAATTATCAGCTTGAAAATAACAATGGCAAAACTTGCTGATCCTTAAATTATTTGCTATCTGCGTCTATCATAGATTGGTTCAGAAAATTCCATTATTCAATAAAGATAAGTTTTGCCAATGCCATAGATAGCACAGAATTGACACGGACAACTCAGATCCGCGAACGCGCATAGAATTACAATTGCGCGCGCGGAATCAGAGCGCGCACAAAGTACTAGCAGTCGGATCACGTGACAGGTCACGTGATGTGACGTCACGAAACAGAAAAACGCCCAGAGGCAAAGGAAGACATTGTCCAATTTCAAAAAACTTGATATCCTCGTGATCAGCTCACTGAGATCTACAATCGAGTCAAAGTGCCTAAAAAACTTTGAAAAAAGGGCGCACCCTAGTCACTCACATTTAAGTAAAATTTTGGGTCGTTTCGGGATGGTTTCGGGATGGTTTCGGGATGGTTTCGAAATTTTAGCATAAATTGGGGAACTTAAAACACCGAAACCACCCGAAACCACCCAAAACCAATTGAAACCACCTGAAACCACCCAAACCACCCAAAACCACCCAAAATTCATATTTTGGGTTGGTTCGTGGGTTGGGTCGTTTCGGTAGTTCCAAACAAAGGTAAAATTTAGGCTTGTTTCAAAATTTTTGCATAAATTGGGGAATTCTAACCACCAAATGACCCAAAACGACCCAACCCACCTGAAACTATCCAAAATCCATATTCTGGGTGGGTTCGGGTGGTTTCGGGTAGTTCAACCAAGTAAAATTTTGGTCTGCTTTGCTTAGTTTCGAAATTTTTGCGAATTGGGGTATTCAAACCACCGAAACCAGCCGATTCTCCATTATTAAAATATGAATTATGCACTTTGTGCATAATTCATTTGGTATCATGTTGTATTCTCGAAACTGGCAGTAAATCAGTGGTGTAAAGTGGATCTGATTTGAATCCACTATTGCATTTTTAGTGTTTCACTATGGGGTCTCCCTCAGTCAATGCTATAAGCAATCAAGTTTAACACATTTATTTATAGTGTGCTACTTAATTTCTTGATGTTTGTGTTAAAGACCTCTAATCAGTTTCAATCAGGCAGGTGGTCACTGCACTTGATGGTGCTTTACCCTGGTACCAGGGGGTGACTGCTGGGTGGCCTACCTCATAAAAAAGCTCTCGCCATTTAAACACCCCAAAAGCTGAGGTAGGTATTGGACTGAAGATGCCTGCACACCAATCATCTAGGTGTGACTCATTTGGATTTGGCTGTTCTTTCATAGTATTTCTCAAGAAATCGTGTCAAAGTCCAGAGTTGGAGAAAAGTCTTGCAGATGGATGTGTTTTAAAGGATTTATTCTTTAATTATTGATATATTTATTTATAGTTATTTATTTATTCTATGAACTTGACAAAATAAAAAGCTCTCGCAATTTAAACACCCTGAAAGCTGAGGTAGGTATTGGACTGAAGATGCCTGCACACCACTCATCTTGGTGTGACTCACTTAGATCCTGCTGCTCTCAACATTGCATTACCTAAAGGGATCATGTTGGTGTTCAAGTACAGAGTTGGAGAAAGGTCTTGCAGATTGATGTCTTGAAGAAAGATTTCTTTTTAATTCAAATATGTTAACTTGACAAAATGAATTTCTTGGCTTTTATGAAAATTTGATCATTTAGTAGTTTTAGGATATTTTTGGTTCATTTGTATCCAGGTTACATTCAAGTATCCTTTTTAACTTTAAATTACCTCATAAAAAGCTCTCGCAATTTAAACACCCCGAAAGCTGAGGTAGGTATTGGACTGAAGATGCCTGCATACCACTCATCTTGGTGTGACTCATTTAAGGGGGCCAGGGGGGGGGGGGGTCTTAGGTCGATTTTCGGTTTTTTGTTGTTTCTGATAGAGCTGAATACCAGCTACCAGTAGGTTTTTACTGCATCAAAAAATATTGTTCCTAGCCAAAGTTATGAATTTTTCAAATCGCGATTTCGCCTGTGATTACAGTGCGCGCGCAAACTTTCGACGCAATTTGCCAAAAATCAACTTTAAAATCTATCTTCTCCTACAGTTTTTGAGGAAAACCCTTGAAACTTGGTAGTTATGTTCTAGGGCATAAAACAAAACTTTTGATCGGTCAGATTTTTGATTTAGGCCTCAGAAGTGAAAATATGGGCTTTTGAAATTTGAAAATCGTCATTTTTGACCATTTTTTAGACAGGAGCCAACTTTGAAAATTCATATTTTCACTTCTGAGGCCTAAATCAAAAATCTGACCGATCAAAAGTTTTGTTTTATCCCCTAGAACATAACACCAAGTTTCAAGGGTTTTCCTCAAAAACTGTAGGAGAAGGACACAAATAACCTGGACACAAATAACCCGGATCCATCCACCGACCCTCTACTCCTCTTCACTAAGTTTGTTGCTTAATTTCTTGATGCTTGGAGTACATTCAAAGACCTAAGAGCAAGTTTCAGTTTCATTCAGGCAGGTGGTCACTGCACTTGACAGTGCTATACCCTGGTACCAGGGGGTGACTGCTGGGGGGCCTACCTCATAAAAAGCTCTCGCAATTTAAACACCCCAAAAGCTGAGGTAGGTATTGGACTGAAGATGCCTGCACACCACTCATCTTGGTGTGACTCATTTAGATCCTGCTGCTCTCTACATCGCATTACCTAAAGGGATCATGTTGGAGTTCAAGTATAGAGTTGGAGAAAAGTCTTGCAGATTGATGTCTTGAAGAAAGTTTTCTTTTTAATTCAAAAAAAATTATATAGTGACACAATGTTTGTATATTTAGAAGTAATTAATTAATTGGTTCATTTTTTCCCTCTCCAATTGCCTTTTTGTTTAATACAAAAAGGCATTGAGAATAGGTTAGCAGAGATCGTGTTTGGGAAGGTGAAAAATAGGATATTTGCATAGCAGGTCCAGATTTGTAATACAACTACTGTAATTTCCGGAAAGTGCCCGGAAATTTGAGGGAGATATGTCCACAAAATTTGAGGGAGATGTCCACAAATTTGAGAGAGATGTCTGATTGAAAACCTCATATTTGAGGGAGATTTTGTCAACAAGGTACCATTACAGGCACAAGCTGCATTAACCAACTGCTCCTCTATAAAATCACTTGAGCTGGTGTAGTTTCTCAGTTTAGTGTAGTGGCATTATGTGCAGTTCTCATAGCAGCTAGCTTACAGCTATTTGGGTTTGGTGCTCCAGTGATCCTAACCTTGAAAATTTTGATTCCTTTTTAAAAATTGGTTTATCAATTTCTATGATCAGACGTGGCCCAGGCCCAAGGATAAGTAGGGATAAATATCTATGAACTGTCATGATCCCCATGAGAAATTGACATTAATCAAGTATGGTTCTTTTTGCCTACAACAAGAGGCTGGCTCTGCCACTTAGATTCATTTATTTATTTATTTTATTGTCACGGAATTCTTCATCAATATTTTATTGGATTTCAAGTGATCTTGTAGCTTAGAATCAATTGACAATGAGCAATTTACCTGCAATCAGTGACAACCATAGATTTTGATGAAAAATTTGTCTCGGTATTCATATAAGAATCGTCAATCTTGAACAGTATGACGTACCTATCAGCTCATCAATCTTTTCCATGTCTTGACTTCTTGAAAACATGTAAAGGGATGGTGTGGTGCAACATGAACCAGAAAAGCAGAAAGTGCAACAATTGTACAATGGTTTGTCATTTGATATCAATATCAAAGAAAATGTGATGCGTAACAAAAATGGGGCTATTCGTAATGGTTTGGCACATGCAATGATTTGGTACATGTATTGTACCGAATTCCCCCACGTGCCATTACATGCGCGCATTAATTCAAGTATGTTGGAGAGGGAAATAAAGCACCTGCAAAACCCAGCAAAACAAGGTAACGGGACAAACAAGAATTGAGCCTGCAGGCGCAATTCTTGTTATTTAGACACACATGATATTTTGGGTATTGTGAAAGGCACTTTTTTGAGCTGTTTATTAATTAGCTTTATCTCTTAGGTTTCATTTTGGTTTTAACACTGCTGAGTATAAGCATGCCTTGATTAAAAGCAGTGTTTATAAATTTCTTATTATTATTACTTTTCAAATTTTATGATTGTGCATCTATCCTTGCAAGAGGCATGATAGTAGTATATTCAAGTATTTACAATAGTCAGATTTGATAATAAAAATAATAATACAAATAATGCAAAAAATCCCAATTTCCAAAAAACAGCCTAGAAATTAATGATAAAGTATGAACTGACTGAAAAATTGACATTTCCACTCCCCCTTTTCAAGAAATTTGTTGTTCAAGTAACAAGTTTAATCATATTTTTTCATTAGCAAGGGGTACTATGTTCCAAAGCAGATCTGAGTATGATCGCGGAGTAAATGTATTTTCTCCAGAAGGACGTATTTTCCAAGTTGAATATGCTATTGAAGCAATCAAGTTAGGATCAACTGCTGTTGGAGTTCAAACTAAAGATGGTGTTTGTCTTGCTGTAGAGAGAAGAATCACTAGTCCATTGATGATACCAGCAAGTATTGAAAAAATTGTTGAAATTGATGACAAGATAGGTTGTGCAATGAGTGGTCTTATTGCAGATTCCAGGATTCTCATAGACCATGCAAGAGTTGAAGCCCAAAGCCATTGGTTTACATACAATGAAAAGATGACTGTGGAAAGTGTTACACAGTCTGTTTCAAATCTTGCATTATCATTTGGTGAAAATGATAGAAATTCAATGAGCAGACCATTTGGTGTTGCTATATTGATGGCAGGAGTTGATGAAAATGGTGAATCAGTCCTGTTGCATATGGATCCCAGTGGCACATATCTTAAATATGGAGCAAAGGCCATTGGTGCTGGATCAGAGGGTGCACAGGCAACATTAGAAGAGCAGTATCATAAGTCAATGACATTAGATGATGGTGTTAAGTTATGCCTTAATGTTTTAAAGCAAGTTATGGAAGAGAAGATGAGTTCTACTAACATTGAAGTAGGAATTTGTGGAAAAGATAAAGCTAATGGAAAATTTCATCTCCTTGATAAGGAAGCTATTGATAACCTTCTAAAGACTCTCTAAGTATCTCATTTCATAGGTTAGCATTAAATTCTTAATATAATACTGTAAGCAATATTCTCTTTATTGCATAGAAATTTTTTGGTATTTACTTTAGTATGTTATATAACCATTCAAATTAGTTGTTTGAGTAACTTTCAAGAGTACAATAATCTTAATCTCTGACTCCAAACAGTATAATGTTCACCCTGGCTTCAGTAAGGACTGGCTTCAATATTTAACATAAATACAGTATTGATTATCCAATTAGTGATTGGATATCAGTTTAGTCTGATATAAATGCATACATGGCCCAGTTATGGACATCATTTGTAACATCAATGCAACCTGTAAAATGGTTCACAAAAGTGCTGAAAATTTGATAACATAATAATGATAATATTTGAATGATCTTCTTCCACATTTATTACTGAAAATACATTCTACTGTGATTAAATTCTTAATTTATTTCAGTTGAACATTTCAAATGAGAAAGTGCTTCAAGAAGATATCAGAACCACTGAGTTGAGTCAGTTTTGATCTGGTATTTGTAATGCCAAGTTAAATACTTTAAAAGTGACATAACACCTTCACATAAAGCAGTTTGAAGTTTCAAAAACAATTTTATTAACTCAGTATTGTTATTTATATATTGAAATTGTTGTAAATTTCTGTGTCATTGCTTATCTAACAATTCAATGTGCCTCATTATTATTCAGTTTCTTCTGAAAACAACAAATACTTTTGAAACTAGATTAAAATTTGCCGAAAATTGTTACAGTTTCCTGATATACTCATAGAAAACCATCTTTGTTATCATTATTATTACTACATCTTTATACCCATAATTTTTGTCTTTTAATTCATTCAGTATTCAACTATTAATTTGACAATGTTGCCTGAGGTTCCTAGATGAAAAATGTATGCTGTGGTCATCTCACTGCTTATCACAATTGCTGCTTATATTTTCATTGGCATCTATTATCTTGGTACTCATCGCTGGCCTTCTTCATATCAAAATAGAAAGATTTTATTTGTGACAGCACATCCTGATGATGAGTGCATGTTCTTTGGTCCTACAATTCGTTACTTCAAGGAAATTGGAGAAGTGTTCCTGCTTTGCTTGTCAAATGGCAATCATTCAGGGCTTGGAGAAGTAAGAGGAAATGAATTACAGATGAGTACAAGTAGGTTAGGGTTGAAAATGCAGAACCTCCACTTGGTTGACTCTCCTGCACTTCAAGATGATCCTAAAGGTGACTGGAGTAAAGAGGATGTGGCTAGTATTGTAGGCAGGTATGCCCATGTTTGTCATGCTGACATTGTCATCACTTTTGATGATCACGGTGTGTCTGGGCATGCTAATCATCAAGCTACTTCTAAAGGTGTCCAGCATGCATTTCAGAGCAAACTGATGCCTGAGAGCACTCTGCTTTATCAGTTGGAATCAGTTAATTTGCTGAGAAAGTACAGTAGCTTCATGGACTGCTTCATATCATCTGTATCAAATGTGTACAGCATTGCATCTTTGCGGGATATTGTAAACATACAGGCAGCTATGAAGTGCCATTGCACTCAGCTGACTTGGTTCAGGAAACTTTACGCCATATTCAGCAGGTATATGGTTGTCAACACACTCAAGAGTGTTGCTGCATAGTGGAAAGTTAAGCATAATATTGCAATGTAATCAGGAAACAACCAGTTACCATATAATCGCTAACTTTGGTTCCAGTTTGGTTAAGGTTTTTCAAAATCAAAATGTTTTGTTTTTGGTTTTGGACAACTAAAAGTATTTAAATGCACTTCAGTATTTCAAGAGTTTAAGGTATTGTTTGGTAAACCAACTGTGTTTCTTCATGGTTTTGATAAAGTGAGTTTCAGTTCAGTTTTGTTTTTTATGGAAAAAATTGGTTTCAGGTTTAAGCCTACAAATTAGGTTAGTTAACTGGTTACAGTTGTGTTAACTGGTTGTTTCCTGGAGTTTTGTAGTAAAGTAGTAACTGAATGGAATCAGTTCTTTGTTACTTGTTAGTTCACTAGTACTAGTACTAGATACATTGGCAAATCAAAAAACCAAATTGCCTACAATCAAGCAATCAGCAATGTTATATCCTTTGTGAGCTTTTTAAAGATTTCAGATTTGGTTTCAGTGTAATTTTTATTGTATGAGTTATTTTCTACAGACCATCGTTCAGTAATTTAGTGGCAAAGTACTATATTTAGCACAATTTAAGTTATGGCCAACAACTTCACACAATTAAATTTTAGGAACTTACCTGGGACAGTATGACTTGAAACTTTCCTGGTACATGCAGTATCACCTCAACTCTCAATGACCATGTACTGAAAGTTCCAAGTCAATATGTGCTTCCAATAAGTTTGGAGTTTTTGATGACGTCATGTTGTCGGCCAAAACTTATTAGGGCGTTTCATAATTTCCCAACTAGAGAACTGTATATTGTTCGGGGTCAAAAGCTATCCTTTAGGACATACAAAATTGGCAGAAAAAAGTCCAGACGAAAAAATAATTTTAAGCATGTGCACACAGCACAGGCCACAGCTACAGTAATCCTACCTGGAAAAAATCATGATTTTCGGTAAAAAAAAAGTACCTCACAATGCCGCATCTCTTTTTCTGCTTGAGTTACATATTTCTAAGCCTTCCGTGTTCCTCAGCCCAGAAAATTGGGGTATAGGTCCAAAAATTTTTGACCAACGACCTTCAGAAGCTGAGTTATTACCAATTTTCATATGCCCATAAATATACGGGGTAGGGGTGAGAATTCTTACCTATGCAGCCACATGGTTGTCTCAGTCGAATGTACGGGAAACTGTGCTGGAGGGTTTTAAAATAAGGAGTGGCCTATTACAGTGAAATCTTGTGCAAATAAAGTATTGAATACACTTCCTTATTGACTGTTACAGCCTTGATTACACACGAATCCTTCAAATACTGGCCATTCACTTTTAGTAAAGTTGTTTGGATAGAAGTAAAATCTTCAAAACAGACAAAGGAATACTGGTGTCCCTGCTGTCAGTTTAATTCTACGTGGAATACTGTGTTGAAAAGCTTGGAGATGTGAACTGGAGTTTTCTATATTGGTTATATTGGAACACCACTATCGTCCTTTTCTACATGCATAACCAATAAGCATTATTATATACAGCTAAAAATATAAGGGAGAATAAAAAGTATGTATAAATAGTATGTACAATAAGATTCGGTAATCTTTCACTCACAGTGCTCGACTATCTCTGTGGAAAGGAGCTGAATACGAGTAGAAATAAAACAATCTGTTCACCAACTCCGAGTTTCATGCAAAATATTGAAATTTTACAATTGTCAAGGTGCGATGACAAATTTGGCGAAAAATGACGAAAATGCAAACCCAGTTACTCCTTTATAAAACTACACTAACACTTTAAACTCGTAAAAATACTTAAAATCATGGTATCCGCCTAAACATTGGAAGATCTGTACGCATCAAATGTTTGAAAATTTAAAATCTAAAAATTTGTATAAATAGTATGTATCTATAATATATACCTTATTGGCCCTTCTTTAGCCGGCCTTTTTTAACTGGCCCTTTTTAAATCGGCACCATGGATAAAAATTGAATCATTTTTGAACCATTTAAACTTGCCCCTTGGGCAAAAATTTTTTAAGTGGTTGCCAAGCCACGAAATTTTTGCTCAAAAATAGCCTCGAAAACGAACTTATACCAAGTAAATTGCATCAAAAACCCATATCCTGGTCTTATATCATGATTTAGGTCATAACCTGTGGTCTATAATGATGGTAAATCGAATTTAACTGTACATAAGCCAAGTAATGAAAGTTGGTAACTCAGTAATCTGCCGATGCGCACCTGGGGCACAACCTGGGGCACATTTCGGGCACACCTCGGGCACACTCCAGGCACAAGAGTAAGACACACCTGGGGCACATTTGGACACAACCACCTGGGGCACATCTCGGGCACCCTGGGGCACACCATGGGCACATCTCGGACACAACTAATGCGCAAAACATATCTGGGGCACAACCACCCAAGGGCACATTTTGGGCACACCTTGGGGCCCAAGGTGTGCTCAAGGCTTGGGCACATCTCGGGCACACCTGGGGCACATATCGGGCACACTTGGGGCACATTTCGCCATTTCGGGAACTAAAGCAACTGGCTCAAATTCCACGTGCCTTATTTCAATGTTATCAGTTGCTTCAGTGGGGTTATACTCAAGAGTCGCATTGTTTCAATTGATTTGATTAAATTCTGATATTCCTCTTATATGTCGATCATTGAAAATATTTTTGATTAATAACTCCTTGTTTCACTAAACGAGTTCGCAATATAAAGATATAAGAGGAATATCAGAATTTAACCAAATCAATTCAATGTTATCAAGACGAAAATCCTGTGTGATATTTCTACAACTTTCACGTGAACTCACGTGCTCCACAATTCCCATCCCATTTAGTTCATCATCGAATAAGTTAAAAAGATGATTGATTCCAAATCTTCGTCAATATCATTATCTCCTCTGCTGCGTCTGACGACACTCCTCCCCCTACTCCTCCAAACCCTTCTACCCTTTACATCCCTCCTGCCTCAACATCAGCAATTGACCTCCTGCTGCATCCCTCTGTTTACGATGGCAGCCTTCTTTTTGATGCGGACTTGTCGGCAGCTATCGATCAGTTCAGTCCTCCTGGATCCTCTGCATCAGCCCCGACGAAGAGAGCATCTTGGTCAATCACTCTGGAAAGAGATGTTCTGCTCCCTCCAAGAGAATGAGCAACCGAGATGTGCCCCAGGTGTGCCCCAAGTGTGCTCCAGGGTGCCCGAGGTGTGCCCAAGGTGGATGTACCCAAATTTGCCCCAGGTGATTATATACAGAAAAGATTTAGATTGTGCCCGAAGTGTGCCCGAGATGTGCCCCAGGTGTGCCACAGGTGTGCCCAGGTTGTGCCCCAGGTGTGCATCGGCAGATTACCGAGTTGCCTGAAAGTTTCATCTGACCTTAATTAACTGGCCTTTGATTTAATTTGGCCCCACTTTAACCGGCCATTTTTTAACTGGCCCTTTGGACAAAAATTTCAAAGCTGTTTTTGTCCTTAAGGGCCGGTTAAATAAGGTCCAATAAGGTATGTGCAATGTACATTGTATAATAAGCAATGACATTTTGTTGAATAGATTAAATTAATGCCACACCTAAATGATGCGTTGGAAGAAACCTTAAAATTTGTAACCATTCCAAATATTTCCAAGGACATTATATAAATGCATTGAATGTATGTAAGTGCTTAGTCACAAATGTGACATATTAAGTCTAATGTTAGGCACTTTGATTCACTGTAAGTTGGTTTGTTGCTCTGAGCGCCTCTGATCTGTTTCAAGGTATCAAATCGCCAATATTAATCAGTATTGAAAGCCAGGTTATTTTAGGAATTGTTTACATTAACAATGTTGAACATTTGTTTATTGGAATCTTTAACTTATTGTTTTGAATTAGGGGATTAAGATTGCTGTAATTTGTTTTTCATTTTAATCACAAACATTTGTGATATCGCATTTTCTAAATTGGATGAAAATAAGTATTGATCAATGTGGATCATGAAGTGTGAATTATATTGGTCAAATAAAACTTTTATTTGTAATAAAATACATGAATTTATCAAATTTGTAAGATCTAGGTATCCAGTATCTGAACTTTTGAAGTACCTTTTCCATTTTGACCTAATGTGATCTTCGATGGAAATGATTAATGAACCAATAAAATAGTGAGTTATTCCTCTGTTAACTTTTCATGGGTCCAAAGATAGACAATAAGCGAGTACAGTGAAACTCATCCCTATATTCAAGGTACCATTATGATGATAATGTTATGAATTAATCGAAAATTCCAGAAAGACTCTTTTTCACTTGGTAACTTTCATATAACCGATGAAGTTCACTGTACTATGTTATGAACCGATAACATAGTGGGTTATTCCTCTATTAACTTTTCATGGGTCCAAGAATGGGTCTTCCTATATCAAAAGTTAATTATTAGTGAAAGGTTATCAGTCGAGTAACAGTGTGTTTCCAGTTCTTATTGTAAAAGGCGCAGCTGAGTGTGATAAGTTCCTTATTTCACTATGCACTATGACAAGATCGATAACCTGATTGCACCACCTACATTCGTATTTTTGACCAATACCCATATCATCGTTCTTTTATTCTTTACTAGCAGGGCCCGTGGCCTCCGGCCACCGTTCACAATTTTTTCGCTTCAGTACTGTACTGTAGTTTTATTTAATGGTACTTTGGTATGTTGATTGTTATTTGGGAGTAAATACTTACAGTTTACAAATAAAATCATCAGTGTTATTTGAATTTATCAACCTATATAATATGATGAACACAGCAATTGTTAATA
Source organism: Beroe forskalii (assembly GCA_011033025.1). NCBI lineage: Eukaryota > Metazoa > Ctenophora > Nuda > Beroida > Beroidae > Beroe > Beroe forskalii. The sequence continues at coordinate 688,306 of WFMF01000006.1, read as the reverse complement.
ATATATTAATATCATTGTTAACCTGTGTGTTACATTGACTCCTCAATTTGATTTAATTAAAAACTAACCCACGTCTTAACCAAGTTACTAGTAGCCATGGTAGCCCCACGTAAGTAGCATGTCTCGTAATTCAATAACCATACACGGAGATTGTCTTTCCCTTTGCACTATTATTGTTGGTTTTGTATAGCAGTAATTTCAAGCTTACAAGGGATCATGCTTCTTTTGTTCAGCAAGTCTGATCTTATCTATGAATTAATTTAAATCTCTGTTTTAAAAATAAGGGTTTCTTTTCTCCTTCATAATGGGAAGCTTAAACGTTAGCACTACCAGATCTCAATATCTTGTGAACATTATTTTGTTGTCACTTGTCTTTCTATATGCCACAATTACAACAACGTAGTGAGTTGCAGCGGGTTATTAATAAAATTACTAACTTTGTTCGTGATGACATGGGGATTTTTGCTTTGTTGAAACCTTTAGATATCACTTGGGAGCTAAATCTTTCAAGCATATCTTACTGTTTTTGTAAATGTATGCATATTACTACCTATTCATAATCCCATACTTTAAACCATATAAACACAATGTTTCCTATTTTAGAGTTTTAGCTTTATTCATGTTGATACCTTTTTCTCTTACTTTTATTTCTCTGATCAGTAGTAGTTGAATAATAAAAAGCTTCGAATTTCAATTGTTCACCATAGTACATACAGTGTCCTGCTCTCACTAGTGACAACAACTAATACTAACAATAACTAATACTAATATAAATCTACTGCATAATCGTACCATCCATCTCCTAGATCTGGCCCCCAGATCTACTGCATGACATCTGCGTGAGATTTAACTTTGTACTATATAGCACGATATATTGCTATTTAAATGTTAAACTGTCTGGATCCTGCCCCATGCAACCACGGTTACCATATAAACGATTATGAAGGTTGCCATTGTTTAAAATGTAAGTGTAATTACAGTACACTGGCTTTTCATAATCATACAGACCCTATGACCCTCATAACGAGTAGCTCTGACTAAGTTACCGAGTACACTCACAGATATCGTGAACCAAGCAACATGCTAACATGGCTCTCCTATAATCTAAGCACTCTTCCGCCTTGTTTTCCTTTTCTTTATGTTTTTAACATTCGATTTTTATCAGTGTTTTAATTGAAAACTGTCAACGAGTAATTAACTGTGTACAGAATAATCGACTTGGTATTGTATAAAAACCTAGGCCGTAGAATGGTAAGGTGTACTTATACAATTGTTATTATTGTCCTCGTGTTAAACAATAATTGCCAAGTCAAACAGGTACCCATTATTTGCTATATTGTAATCATAAATCTGCTATTCCAGCTAATTTAGTAATTTGTAGGTAATATTGTAACCCACATGATAATATTATAAAAAATTAAAAACGTAAAAACAACCCACAATGAATCACACTTACAATTGGCTACCTTTCAAATGCGATATTTATCCTAAAGTAATTATAATCTTCCTGAACAGCCCCTGAACTGCAATTAGGTAAGACTCGTCATCGCTGTAACTGTCATAAAATCATTAACCTTATTGCGGTGTGATTCAATCGAGACATAGACACTTACTTTTCTTTTGCTTCCGGAATTACAGTATTGCATTAATGATACTAATTCTTTGGACCCTTATAAGAACCCACTAAAATAAATGATATTGTGGGCCCTATGTTTTCTTTTGGTTTACTGCTATTTCTTTGTGTACTTTCTAGTGGTAGAAATTAAGGCGTGTATTTATGAAGGCGAGATTAACTGGGGTGTACTTATCAATTAAGCTAGTTAAGTTTCCTTGCATCTTTCCTGTGAATCTTCTTTGTGGGAGTTAATCCTTTTTATCTTATGTCTTTATGACTCTTACTCCTGGGATTTTGGGTTATAATAGCATCTATTATGGAAGCACCTTACTTAAACTTACGCTCCAATGTTTCTGTTGTGATTGTCTGGGATAAACGTTAGTTTGAGCACCAATTAGCGTTTTTACAGCCGTATTCATAGCTGTAATCGTGACCATAATAATGTGTACGCTCAGTTTTTTGGAACCGGAATTCAAACCCAAACATAGAATTTAGACTACAAGTTTGTTACTAATTAAATAATTACTAAATTATTAATCTGTGAATTTTTTGATTTTCCAAAATGCTTGGCTAGGTTTATGAATCTGTTTCAAAATTCTAGTTTCTTTTGCAGTTATAGACAGTTTCTTGTTGAAAAAAACTGAGTGTATAATAATTGTATCCTTCCCTTCTTTATATTCAACACTGACTAAACTCTCAATTCACACCAGAACGGTTGATGGACTATTTGAGCGATGACTTTTTCGACGGTCTTTCCAAAGAAGAGATTGAACAACTCAACTCAGAGTTGTGTGTAAGTAAAAACCTTCAGTCAAGTTAAAATTGGATTATCGGAGTTCGATGAATGGTGGAGATTTTTGATTTGCGGTGTATGCGTGATTATTAATTTGTATCGGACAGTATCAATGAATAAATCACTACCTATTCGAAATGAATCTTACATGGCTTCTACATTTGCACTCATTCATCTTCGACTTTGATGAAGCTGTTCAAAATGTTGCATCGTATGGATTCGTGTCCTGCAAATTATTCCTCGAACCTTTAAAACTTAGAAAGTGTATTCTCTAAATTCAAAACAATTGTGTGTATTCAACCTGTGAGGTACTTGTCAACTTATCAACATAATAACATAACATTGTATTCTATACTTCTATACACGAAAGTGCACTGAACATTGAACACTGTTTTGATGTTAATTTAAACATATTACATCAAGATGCGTTTCAGTGCACTGAGTAATTTTGTAAAAAATCACAAAGCATCACCGTACATACCAAAGTAAAAGGGCTTGTAATGTTGAGATAACGTGTTAGTGACGTGTCTCTGGCACGTCATCACGTTTCCCTACCACTCACAGGATGACTTGCTGCCTGCGTCCGACAGAGTCAAGTATCACATAGATAAGGAAGGACAAGCCACCATCGACAAAGCGGCACTTAACAAATGGATGGAGGAAGCAGCCATCGCCTCCCAAATCGGACGAGACTACATTCCATACACCAAGGAAACTAGAGGTAGGCCAAAACTGTTAGAAACGTGTATAAATCAATCATGTCCGAGTTATGGACTTGTCGTCTCGTTTCTTCACACTTTCACGTTATAATGATACCTCTAGGTAATAACTGAAATAACGTGTAGTGTTACTGTTAGAAACTGAGAATAGAGTCTTGGTTCATAATTTACATGGCTGACACCTGACAACATGAAACTTGTATGAAACTGTGGCTCCTGATCTGACATGTTTTTTAAATCCTGTTTATGTACCGGGTGTGTCAAAAAAAAGTAGACAATTGTAGAGCTCGATTACTCAGCTTGTTTTTGGAGTTTCCTAATGAAATTTTGGGATGTCCTAGGTATAGGCTGAAAGTTTTCTCAACAAAAATTTGAAGTGTCTAGCCCAAAAAATGTCCGAGATATCAACAAAAAACCAGTTTTTCGGCTATATTTCAGATTTTGAGAGTCAATAACTCGGCTTGTGTTTGGAGTTTCTTAATGAAATTTTGGGATGTCATAGGTATGGGCTATACATTTTTGCACTACGAATTTGAAGTGTCTAGCTCAAAAAATGTCTCAGTTATCACCAAAAAGCGTGGTTTTGCCCCTATCTCTGTTTCTTTGCCTATATCTCTGTTTCTGGGACTCAAAAATGTTTGCAACTCCAGGGTCATATTGGTCAGATCTTGTCCGAAATATCCTGAAAGTTTCATTAAGATTGCTCGAAAAACCTCGAGGATATGCGCCTTTTACTAACGCAAAAAAGTGTAAATACGCAAGCGTGCATAGTTTTATGACACAGTTATGACACAGTAATAACGCGCTATACTGATAACATGTTAACAAAAAGGCGCATATCTCCTAGGTTTTTCGAGCAATCTTAATGAAACTTTCAGGATATTTCGGGCAAGATCTGACCAATATGACCCTGGAGTTGCAAACATTTTTGAGTCACAGAAACAGAGATATGGGCAAAGAAACTGAGATAGGGGCAAAACCACGCTTTTTTGGTTATAACTGAGACATTTTTTGAGCTAGACACTTCAAATTCGTGGCGCAAAAATGTATAGCCCATACCTATGACATCCCAAAATTTCATTAAGAAACTCCAAACACAAGCCGAGTTGTTGACTCTCAAAATCTGAAATATAGCCGAAAAACTGGTTTTTTGTTGATATCTCGGACATTTTTTGGGCTAGACACTTCAAATTTTTGTTGAGAAAACTTTCAGCCTATACCTAGGACATCCTAAAATTTCATTAGGAAACTCTAAACACAAGCTGAGTAATCAAGCTCTACAATTGTCTACTTTTTTTTGGCACACCCGGTATTATGTGCAGATCCCTCTATTAAAGTATTAATGGAGGGATTGATAAAAACGTGCAATTTTGCTCTACTTTCATAGAATTTATATCGGAAATTGACGTGAGAACAGTACATAATTTGCGCGTCTTTATCAATCCCTCAGTCCATCGATCGATCTGCACACAACATAAAATAAGTAATATATTCATATTGGTAACATATTGTAGAATGTAGAAGTTCACTTATTCACTAAAGTCAAAACGTTAAATACAGTGGGTATATATTATTGAGTTAACTGCTTGAACAATATATACCTGAGCACGGTTGGCGGATGCCGTTTACCACGGCTTTTACTACGGCTCATTTGGTGGTCATCACACCACATACCGTCGATAAAGTATCTACAAAGGTCATATTTTGTGAGAAATAATACCTGCAGCCATGTTACGAAAATTTAGATTTAGCGCTGTGATGCATATTAGGAGAAGGCGAAACTGACTTTCTTTCATCCACAATATGCATTGCAACGATAGACTAAACGATAGGCTAAAGTTATAATGTTACAGTATCCACAGAAGATCCACGCTGCTTAAGAATGCATAATGTACGTATGTGAAAAGTGAGCTAACAAAATAACAGAATATTTGGTACTTCCCTACCAAAGTAACACCCACGGGCTTCTTGACAGGTAAAGTGTACGTGAGACCGGAGGAAAAGAAAGAGAAGACGGTGTACGACACAGAGTTTGAGAAACTGCTTGCGGAGGCAGAGGGGGCTGGGGGCGAGGATATCACTGACGGAGATATAGACGCTCTCGCTGGTTAGTGTCTACATGTCTCTCGCTGGTTAGTGTCTACATGTCTCTCGCTGGTTAGTGTCTACATGTCTCTCGCTGGTTAGTGTCCACATGTCTCTCGCTGGTTAGTGTCCATGTGTATCTCGCTGGTTAGTGTCCACATGTCTCTCGCTGGTTAGTGTCCATGTGTATCTCGCTGGTTAGTGTCCATGTGTATCTCGCTGGTTAGTGTCCACATGTCTCTCGCTGGTTAGTGTCCATGTGTATCTCGCTGGTTAGTGTCCACATGTCTCTCGCTGGTTAGTGTCCATGTGTATCTCGCTGGTTAGTGTCCACATGTCTCTCGCTGGTTAGTGTCCATGTGTCTCTCGCTGGTTAGTGTCCATGTGTATCTCGCTGGTTAGTGTCTACATGGTCAGTGGGCATTTAAGTTGACGCGTTTGAAGAGGCAAAGTGTCCCTATAAGTACAACTACAGCAATGTTGAATTTGTTAAAGACATTTTATTTGACTCATTATGGTACTGCATACCATGCCATTACACACTTTTTTGAGCTAGTGGGGGCCAAGGCCCGCCCTAGATTTATTCTAGGGGGGGCCTTTTGAAAACTACGGGGGGCCAAAATTTACAAAAGCAAATTTTCATTTTTCATAGCCCTACTTTTCACTATTTTGCATAAAAATACAACTAAAATCATGTTTTATTCATTTAATTGATTGTTTAATTGATTATTCATTTAATTGATTCAACTCTGAAAAAGGTGAATTTCAGGAAAATTTCTGTCTTAATGAACTAAGGCGCCCCTAACGTTCGTCGGTCGATCGAATGGAATTGGTCGATCGATCAACTCCATTTGAACGAATGATGTGTTTTAATAGTCCCTGTTGACTAGAATCGTGTTTAAATGAGCAATATTTAGTTGTTTCCCTACTAGCTTAAAGATTTTCCATTAAAAACACATGAGTTGATCACATGAAGTTGATCGATCGACCAATTCCATTCGATCGACCGACGAACGTTACATGCACCTAAATTTTCACGTCCTTTCTATGTTCAAATTTTTGAAAAAATCTTAGGTAGGGCCAAGCCCCCCCCCCCCTAAGATTTTTCTAGAGGGGGCCTTTTGAAAACTAGGGGGACCGTGTAGTCCCATGCTGCATACTGTTTTACATAATACATGCTCGAGTCATTGCACTCTGATAACTTTTCCTCCCCTTCAGAAATACTGGGAGCTCACAGTCTGCTGGGTTCCGTGGACGTGTCCTCGTGCTCCCGACCAGGCAGGGAGTCCGGCCTCAAAGTGCCTCTCCAGCACGATGCTCAGTGCAGTAACCTCACTAATACCACTCTGTGAAGGTAAGTGCAGTAACCTCACTAATACCACTCTGTGAAGGTGAGTGCAGTAACCTAACTTATACCACTCTGTGAAGGTGAGTGCAGTAACCTCACTAATAACACTCTGTGAAGGTGAGTGCAGTAACCTCACTAATACCACTCTGTGAAGGTGAGTGCAGTAACCTCACTAATAACACTCTGTGAAGGTGAGTGCAGTAACCTCACTAATACCACTCTGTGAAGGTGAGTGCAGTAACCTCACTAATACCACTCTGTGAAGGTGAGTGCAGTAACCTCACTAATACCACTCTGTGAAGGTGAGTGCAGTAACCTAACTTATACCACTCTGTGAAGGTGAGTGTAGTAACCTCACTAATACCACTCTGTGAAGGTGAGTGTAGTAACCTTAATAAACTAATACCACTCTGTTGGCTGTTGCTATGTTCTTTTGCATATCGAGAAACTTGCCACATAGGTCCAGGGTTGCCGGACGTTTAGGCATTATCCTTGGTTACTGACTGTAGAAGGAAATCTAAGTTGGCTATTAGTGAAGCCATTAGCATTGAAAATACGTCGCAGTCACCCAATTATCGGGTTTGACGGTTCCACCTTCCTCGCATAAGAATCGCAAAACTTTCAGACTAATTATCAATGTTGAAGTTGTTCTTCAAACAGCTGCCAGTTAAAATTCATAATCATATAAAACACCTCTAACGCACACTGTACAGTGTACACTGTTCTGTTTGCTGTCACACACTGCACTGCACTGCACATGTACACTACACATACACACATACACTGCACATTGCACTGTACTATTACAGTGTACACTACCATGTTTACTCTTCACTGAGCACCGCACTGTACACACTACGTCACTACACTGCACTGCACAGTACACTGCACTGTTTACACACGCACTGTACACTGTACATTGCACATTTTCCACAGTACACACACCAACATGCTGCTACTTGATGACATTGCAATGTACAGTACACTGTACATTACAGTGAACGCTGTACACTGTACATTACAGTGTAAGCTGTACACTGCACATTGCACATTTTCCACAGTACACACACCAACTCGCTGCTACTTGATGACACTTTACAACACCCTGCGTTTCACAGTGTACCCAGGATACAGACAGGTATTCTGTCGTTCCTAACAACTACTGCTCACAATGCACTAGATACATTAGAATACAGAGTAACAGTATGTGGGCACGGCTTTTATAAAACACTTGCTCTAGCGAAGTATTAGCTTACCCGCGGGATCCTGAAATCGTCTTGAGATCGACCAATCAGCATGCCGTCAGTGTCAAATGAACCTGTGGGTTAGCTATCAAGCTGCCGATAGATTATTAAGGGAATTATTATTAGTTTTGTAATATGAATAAAGTAATAATGCAAAAGTGATGTTCTGATGTAATATTGTAATATTATGTCTTCGCTCACAGCAATGAAGGGTCAAAGAATTAATTCATTTACTGCTGTGTTTAAAAGCTACTGTTAATACAGTAAGTTAGATGTTACTTTTACACCGTAAGTTGACCGTTTCCTTTTACATGAAGACTTCGATAGGTATTTGTAGAGTTACAATGTAGTGTTCTTGAGTCATTTCGATCCAATAAATCGTCACATTGCGCGCCATGTGATCTATACATACCATTTTCTACCGCAACACTGTTATCTAATTAAATATTCAGAATTACCCTAATTAAATATGAAAAATATTCACTACTTTTGAATTGTAGTAACGCCTGCCCTTCTCCGTTTCACATGGGCACTTTAAATAATTTGATACTTTCCTCAAATTCCCAATGTTCCACATGATGTGTTGAAGGACCAGCATGACCAGTAGCAGAAGGATGTGGTTTGATATGCGGGTAAAGGCTTCTTCTGGTGTCTCCTGTTTCTGCTCTGTTTTTGGGTCCATTTTCGATCGGGCTCCACTTGATGTAATCCCTTTCCCCGGTGTACTTTGTTACTTTTGGTCACTTCAGCATCAAAGTCGAGTCAGGAAACAAGGGTATAACGGGGTGAAATAAATAGGGTCTTTATTTACAATGTGATAAATAGAATCTCTCCTTACAAAAGTAAAATCTGTAAAAATGTGAATCAGAACACGGAATCAAGCATTTTATAAAAGAACACTTAATTTGATTCTCTACGGGTAATTAAGATAAGAGTCCGTTTGCAACGCCTCAGTGAATGTTTAACATCTTATCAGCCTCCATGCGGGAATGAAATCAGGTGATTCGGTCGTGCAGGTTAGCTGAGCACCGTGTTGAGGATGAGAGCTTGTCGTCTGTTACGTCACACGCCAATCCAACTTCCAGGTTCCACTTCACCCGCTGCTACTTAGGACACAGGAATTAGGTTGTCGGTCATGAAGGTAGCATCACGCTGAAATCATGAACTGTTAAATCTGCACGAAGATAAGAGTGTTGTTCACTGCGTCAAAGTGCTTGACTGCGACTCATGTTACGGTGAAGGGAAAAGCGTACGCAGTATTTGAAACTGCCATGCTGCGATCAATTATTTCAAACGCAGCAAGTACAAAACTAAGAGTACGGCGAGATTTGTTACCTGCCTGAGCACCCTACTGGCCGTGGACGGGATTCTTTTGAATCCCGATCCAGAATCTCAATATCTGAGTTACAACACACTGTACATTGCACATTTTCCACAGTACACACACCAACATGCTGCTAATTGATGACATTGCAATGTACAGTACACTGTACATTACAGTGTAAGCTGTACACTGTACATTACAGTGTAAGCTGTACACTGTACATTGCACATTTTCCACAGTACACACACCAACATGCCTGCTTACTGATGACATTACAGTATGAAAGTACATCTGCACATTACAGTGTAAGCTGTACACTGTACATTACAGTGTAAGCTGTACACTGTACATTGCACATTTTCCACAGTACACACACCAACATGCTGCTACTTGATGACACTGCAATGTACAGTACACTGTACATTACAGTGAACGCTGTACACTGTACATTACAGTGTAAGCTGTACACTGTACATTGCACATTTTCCACAGTACACACACCAACAATCAACATGCTGCTACTTGATGACATTGCAATGTACAGTACACTGTACATTACAGTGAACGCTGTACACTGTACAGTACAGTGTAAGCTGTACACTGTACATTGCACATTTTCCACAGTACACACACCAACTCGCTGCTACTTGATGACACTTTACAACACCCTGCGTTTCACAGTGTACCCAGGATACAGACAGGTATTCTGTCGTTCCTAACAACTACTGCTCACAATGCACTAGATACAGTAGAATACAGAGTAACAGTATGTGGGCACGGCTTTTATAAAACCTTACCTGCTCTAGCAATTATTAAACCTTAGGGGGGCAACCTCAGTTTTAGTGGATATAGAAATCGCCAATAGGGGTTTAATTTTGGGGGGTTTTGGGGGGCATTTTTTCTCAAATGGTACCTTTTTTGTTCCTGATTTTTTGCACCATTTCAAAATGGTACCATTTTTGGTCGTGATTTTTGGCGATTTTTAGAAATGGTACCATTTTTGTTTCAGTTTTTGGTACCATTTTGTATATAATCTTTGGAACTTTTGTAAATGGTACCCATTTTGTTTCTGATTTTCAGCATATTTTTCAAAATGGTACCATTTTGTTTCTGATTTTTAACATCCTTTCAAAAATGGTACCGTTTTGTTTCTGATTTTGCACCATTTCAAAATGGTACCATTTTTGGTGGTGATTTTTGGCGATTTTTAGAAATGGTACCATTTTGTTTCCGGTTTTGCTACCATTTTGTTTTATAATTTTTGGAACTTTTATGAAATGGTACCATTTTGTTTCTGATTTTCAGCATATTTTTCAAATGGTACCATTTTGTTTCTGATTTTAACATCCTTTCAAAAATAATTTGCCGTTTTTGTTTCAGGTATTCAGCCCACCCCTTTTAAATGGTACCAATTTGTTTTTGATTTTGGCATCATTTTCAATTGGTACCTTTTCGTTTCTGAATTGGTACCAATTTTTATCCCGATTTTGCGCCTTTTCCGAAATGGTACCTTTTTATTCGTGTTTTTTTTGGCAACTTTTTCCGTGCTCAAATGGTACTTTTTTGTTTCTTCATTTTGGTGCTTTTTGAATCATACTAGAATAATTTCTGCTGTCGATAGGGGTTTTAATTTTGGGGGGTTTAATTTTTTGCGTCGATAGGGGTTTAATTTTGGGGGTTAAATTTAACCCCTGGTGGATATAACAAATTTCCAATAGGGGGCTTAATTTTGGGGGGTTTTGGGGGGTTGGCCCCCCCCCCTATGTAGCTTACCCGCGGGATCCTGAAATCGTCTTGAGATCGACCAATCAGCATGCCGTCAGTGTCAAATGAACCTGTGGGTTAGCTATCAAGCTGCCGATAGATTATTAAGGGAATTATCATTAGTTTTGTAATAAAGTAATATGAATAAAGTAATAATGCAAAAGTGATGTATAATATTGTAATATTATGTCTCCGCTCACAGCAATGAAGGGTCAAAGAATTTAATTCATTTATTCTTGTGTTTAAAAGCTACTGTTAATACAGTAAGTTAGATGTTACTTTTACACCGTAAGTTGACCGTTTCCTTTTACATGAAGACTTCGATAGGTATTTGTAGAGTTACAATGTAGTGTTCTTGAGTCATTTCGATCCAATAAATCGTCACATTGCGCGCCATGTGATCTATACATACCATTTTCTACCGTGCACACTGTTATCTAATTAAATATTCAGAATTACCCTAATTAAATATGAAAAATATTCACTACTTTTGAATTGTAGTAACGCCTGCCCTTCTCCGTTTCACATGCTGGGCACTTTAAATAATTTGATACTTTCCTCAAATTCCCAATGTTCCACATGATGTGTTGAAGGACCAGCATGACCAGTAGGCAGAGGGATGTGGTTTGATAAGTGTGGGTAAAGAAGTGAGTTGATGACGTTGCTGTGCAGTGTGTACTGTTGGGGGATGTATTTATAGGAGTACACGCTGGCGGGACCTGTAATTATTGTATTTTACAAATGATAACAGATGACCGGGTTTCTACTTTGTCACTTCGTCGCTCACAATGAGTCCAATGTTCTGTGAACCGAACACGGCTTTTTAATTGTGTTCCATCATCCATGCAGGCGTTCAAATATCATTGTGTTCCATGCAGAGTTCATCAATATTGTTAAGTGAGATCTGGAGAGTTTTTCATATTCCAAGCGCTACACAAAGATATACCGCTGTAGACTGTAGTGTCCTGCGTTATCAGATGTTTTCTCAGTTTATTTCATTGACAACTGACGCTCCGTTTCTGTTTTGAAACATCCTGATGTTTTTAACTTGCAATACGAACGAGTTAGTTTGAATCAACGCTGATGAAAGTTTTTCTTCCATCTTATAATCATGAAATCGCTGATTCCAACACAAAACAATATTATATAATTTATTTTTATTGACATAAGATTGTCATTTGTCACGGCTCACGCTTTGTATATTGGACATGTTTCATGACGGGTAATGGACTGTATGCTGCAGATGTAGTGGGTCATCAAATCAATGAAATGTGTCCGCTGTGCACATACATTCAATTGTGCATCCCGTTGGCAGATCAAGCAATCGCTTCATTAATTTGTACATTTCAGTACCACTACACGTGTTCTCGTCACGCGCAATATTTGATTACTTTGTGCTCAGTTCCAGTACAGATGGTTTGTCTTTGTGCAACAGCATTACCATCATTGATATTTGGATGAATCCTCTCACTTCTTCATCGTTATCAATATATATCATTCAGCCTTTTGGTGAATACATATTTTAATCAGTCCTTTTTAACCTTTATAGTTTCCTCTGCCATTTCCTCTTATGAGATGCGAGAGTTTGGTCTTGATTGTTACTCTGTTCCTTGACCCTTGTGGCCCCACGTGGGATCCTGGGAATTTGTTATTAAGTTATTAATATGTTAATATTCTCTATTATCGTGGGAATTCGTTACTTTCAGAGATTAGCTGATTAAGTCCCAAGCGTTACGTAAGAGAATTGCTGGTGGGTAGAATTGGCAGCTTGTAAGAATTATAGGTTGCTTGACACCCTTGACGCTCTCTCTCTCTCTCTATAGTCTCCAGTATTCTATGATTGGTTAGTCTGTCAAACACATGGCAAATGAGAGTGAATAGTATTAATACTAATTTGCTCTGGGAGCCTAATCTAGGCTAGCCTTCAGGATTTGATCTCCAAAGGGCGGTTCGTTGTACAATCAAACATCTGTTCATGTGTGTGCTCCTTTGATGAGCCCGGTTTCCACCCATTGGTCATGTCTTTCGAGCGTTGTAAGTTGTTTGACATGCACTGTAGGTCTCACTCCACTAATTGACGTCATTGTCACGCTTCAGAACGTTCAGCTGATGACGTACAGACGCCTGTGAAATGTGACGCGTTGACGGTCTGTGTACCTGTCTACGTTATTAAGTGGTGGCTTATCCCTGCCATGTGGTTGTAACACTGCCACACTGTGTGCTCTCTTCACTTGAGCGATCTCCCACTTCACTCGAGCGATCTCTCACTTGAGTGATCTTCGCGAAGTGATTTGCTGTACAGCGGAACCTTTGTACAATGTACACATGGTCCCACCATTATACACTGTACAGTGTGTTGCAGTGAGCATTACGCGTGTTTCTTTGTAACAATATGTTTGTGTTATCGCTTCGGACCATCCATTTATTACGTGTATACTCAGGTATACTTATTGTATACTTATTGCATGAATAGTCATTACCTATACATAATATGGCATTCAACTTGTAATATTCAATTTAAGTGTACAGCTTTGATGATCTTTGCTTTTGGACATAGTTACCCTAGAAACCTACATGTTACGATCTTTGGCTGATGCTCGTTGTCAAATTTCAATCTGCTTGCCTGGTTGCAGACAGTAAACACAATGTTTGAGTCTCACTCTCTCTAAACCATCCCTACACTTGTAGTGAAGTCCTGTAGCTGTCTGCGTAGTGTCTACTGCACAGGATGGAGCTGCCCTGAAGATGATGGGGAGTGTGAGGTCGTGTCTGTTTGTGGCACGAGACAGACAGCCCTACTGCCGTCGTGCCTCCCTCAAAGAACCCTACACGCTGTGTCCTGTCCGGAACGGAGACTTTGTGCTGTGGGATGTCCGGCTCAGTCCATACTCCATCGCATGTGTGTACTGTGTAACAAAGATATTACACTGTGTGTGTTTCAATGATATTACACGATGTGTGTCTATTTCAATCTACAAAACACAGTACATATAGTTACAGTGATTCGTACAACTCATGTCTCTGTGTTTTAAAAAACACAGTGGCATTTCAAGAATTGGTATTGAATTACCTTGTCCGAGATAACATGGGGCTGGAAGCCTTTATGAATTAAATTATTTGCGACAATGTAATGTCAACTTTTTCACTATAAATACTAAATAGCCCACTCAAAAAAGCTCTGTTTAGGATTAGCATGTCATACTCCATATAATATATTCAATGTCTTTGAAAATGATATAAAACTGAATAGTTCTAAAACTTTCACTAACCAATACGTATTCTCGTATATCACGTATCCTAAATAAAAATAAATAATTTGCTAACGATGACCAATGAAGCATGTATGTATAAACTGAAAGTTCTCATCTCAGTTCCCCTGGAAATTCCCTGAGAAATTATTCAGTATTCTTACTAATTTGAGCTTTTGAGGTAGGTATGTAAAGTGCAGGAGCTCTGTGAGTAATTAACACTCAAATTAGTTAATTAGGCCCATCATTAAATACAAAATAAGAAGCCAGCGACCATAGTGCTGTGAGATGTGACCTCTAGGCAAATTCACTCCGCGTATCACATTCAATGCTGCCCTCTTTGAATACCCTAATTATAATCCTTGGTTATAATTCATAATTACCTAATTAATATGCGAACAGGAGAAATAGGCAGTTAAAATGTCGTCATTATTATAGCACTATGTAGTAAGCTAATGATTTTGAACTGCCTATTTTAGCTCGCGTTGTGATGAACCATCCAGTCTGCCGGTGTAGGAAACCACACACTCACCCACCAACTCACAGCAAATATTGCTTCAGCAAATAACTCACAGCAAATCTTACTTCAGCTCAGAAGATCCTGGATGTAGACGAGATGGACGAAGTCAATGATACGGATGTTGATGCGGCCTTGCTGCTCATGGAAAGTGACGATGCCTCACTGACACACTGCTGCTTTAACAACATAGTAAGTTGTGATACACCTGTAAATGTACATTATATGTACATCGTACATATACATTGTAAAATGACTAATGTACATTCTATGTACATTGCATGATCAATGGGTGTAACTTCTTCATCATCATAGTTTAGAGAGTTAGTGTAATAATACATTCAGATGAAAGTGCCTTTAACACATGTGGTATATTATATGATTACTAACTCAGTAATTACATGCAGTAATTGTTAGGTTACTGGTTAGTTATTAGTTCATATTATATTGTGTTCGAAGGAAAGAAAAGCAAGAATTCCGCCCTTTACCGCTATTCCACGCCCTTTTACTGACGTTTCTAAGGCATGTTATGTCGTGTATGACGCACTTGTGTTTCTCACACTATGTGTGACTTACTTGTATGAAAGACACGCTGTTTGACGTATTGGAATTCAGTTGAATTTAATTTGAAGGTTTTACAAGTCTATTCCAACTGCTGCAACAGCCAATGACTATGTACTGTGAGACCATGTACTGGAATGGCACGTTGTGTGACGTGAGACCATCTGAAGTATTTGAAACATGATGGGGTCAGAGACACATAGTTTTACCCTCTGGTATGTGAGGCACGAAGTCTCTTACGTCAGATCTCAGAGTACGTGTTAAGGTTTTTATTTTCTGGATTCTCTGCAATCTGCATGCTGGCATCTAGAAGGATTGGCAAATTTCCAGATGTTGCTACTTTGCATTTGTTGGAGGTGGGTCGAAAAGTCTTTAGATGTTTAACCAGAGACTGTTAAGCTATATACAGTTTGTACCAATAAAGCAACAAATAAAACAAGATCTCAGTTAAGAAGGAAAAGTTCCTTTTTTTGTTAATCAATAATGTACTAATGTACAAGCTAATTGACCACACGGGCATAACCTGTCTCAGTTGGGCCTGCTCGTCTCGGTGGTTTCAACTGCACATACACCCAGCTTTTTAGGATGGGCTTGTTTGTTGCATTGCGTCACACTACGTGTCCCTGACACCACTACGTCACACTACGTTTGTCTGACACCATTAAACCACACTACGTGCCTCTGACACCGCTACGTCACACTACGTGCCTCTGACACCACTACGTCACATTCTGTGTCTCTGACACCACTACGTCACACTACGTGTCTCTGACACCGCTACGTCACACTACGTGCATCTAACACCACTACGTCACACTCTTACCTTCCAAAGTTGGGTTGCACGGGTTACACTGTAACCGAGGGGATTTTTTTCAAAAGTGAGGGGATTTTTTCAAACTTACCTGTGTGTGAACCAGTGCCCAAAATGAAGGCCTCAATTCCACCAATTCAAGAGATGTGAGAGCATTTTCCTATCAGTTTCGATGAAGTGAGAGTGTTGTCTCACTTTGGCCCTCACTTTTATCATTCCAATGAGAGCCTTTTCCTATCAACTTGTAAGTAGTGTGTGTTTTCTCACTTGGGCCCTCACTTTTATCATTTCAATGGGGCCTTTCCTATCAACTAGTGAGAAGTGAGTGTTGTCTCACTTTGGCCCTCACTTTTATCATTTGAATGAGAAAAGTTTAATATCACCTTGTAATGAGTGAGTGTTTCTCACTTAGTCCCTCACTTTTATCATTTGAACGAGGGCCTTTTCCTATCAATTCGGAAGAAGTGAGGGTGTTCTCTCACCCTGCCATTATTTGAATAAGGGCCTCCATCAATTCAGAAGAAGTGGGAATATCCTCTATTACTGTCACTTTGGCCCTCACTTGGTGCATTTACATGAGAGCCTTTTTCCATCAAATTGGAAGAAGTGATAGTGTTCTGTCACTTTCATCATTCAGAATTTCATCATTTAGCTTCGGATGTGAAACCTTGAAAAATTTTACCTGGAGACACACCCAGACATGTGAAACTTAAAACTTAAAAAAAATCGCCTGCAGCGGGCTGTTGTAATCAAATTATTCATAACCAAATTGATCTTTTAGGCAGGTTGATGTGCAAAAATCCTTGAAAATTTTCGCCTGCGGCGGGCTGTTGTGATCAAATTATTTTACTGAATTGATGCTAGACACAGTCACAGAGGTAACACCTTCAAAATTTTCGCCTGCGGTGGGCTGCACTGAATTGTAATCAACTTGTGTTACTTAATTGGTCCAACACACAATTTCTCAGATGTAACACGCTCGAAATTTGCGCCTGTGGCGGTTGTTGTACTCGAATAATATTAATACATGACCCAATTGATCTTGGAGGTAGATTCATGTGCAAAAGAAACTTTAAAAATGATCAAATCATTCTATTTAATTGATCCCATACAAAGGACACTCAGAGGCAAAACCTTGAAAATTTTCGCCTGCGGCGAGCTGTTGTTAACAATGAATTATGTTGCTTGATTGATCTTGCACACAGTCTCAGATGTTAAACTTTCAAAAATTTCGCCTGCGGCGCCTAGAAAGGGACAGTTGGGATACTGGATTGCCTTGAACTTAGTGATTAATTGATACTGCTTTTGTGAGAAAAGCGAGTAGTCACTATAATCTTTCAAACTTTGGGGAGCCTTAAAAAACATGAAAAATTTTGGTTGAAAGTGAGGGGATTAGGTATGGTGTAACCAAGGGGATTTTTCCTTTTGGAAGGTAAGGTCACACTACGTGCCTCTAACACCACTACGTCACACTATGTGTCTCTGACACCACTACGTCACACTACGTGTCTCTGACACCACTAAATTACACTACGTGTCTCTAACACCACTACGTCACACTACGTGCCTCTGACACCACTACGTCACACTGCGTTTGTCTGACACCATTAAACCACACTACGTGCCTCTGACACCGCTACGTCACACTACGTGCCTCTGACACCACTACGTCACACTCTGTGTCTCTGACACGACTACGTCACACTACGTGTCTCTGACACCACTACGTCACACTACGTGTCTCTGACACCACTACGTCACACTACGTGTCTCTGACACCACTACGTCACACTACGTGTCTCTGACATCACTACATTACACTACGTGTCTCTGACACCACTACGTCACACTACGTGTCTCTGACACCATTACGTCACACTACGTGCCTCTCACACCACTACGTCACACTACGTGTCTCTGACACCGCTACGTCACACTACGTGCCTCTAACACCACTACGTCACACTACGTGCCTCTGACACCACTACATTACACTACGTGTCTCTGACACCACTACATTACACTACGTGTCTCTAACACCACCACGTCACACTACGTGCCTCTGACACCACTACGTCACACTACGTTCTTCTGACACCATTAAGTCACACTATGTGTCTCTGACACGACTACGTCACACTACGTGTCTCTGACACCACTACGTCACACTACGTGTCTCTAACACCACTACGTCACACTACGTGTCTCTAACACCACTACGTTACACTATGTGTCTCTAACACCACTACGTAACACTACGTGTCTCTGACACCATTACGTCACATTACGTGTCTCTGACACCGCTACGTCACCCTACGTGCCTCTAACACCACTACGTCACACTACGTGCCTCTGACACCACTACATTACACTACGTGTCTCTAACACCACTACGTCACACTACGTGTCTCTGACACCGCTACGTCACCCTACGTGTCTCTGACACCGCTACGTCACACTACGTGTCTCTGACACCGCTACGTCACCCTACGTGTCTCTGACACCGCTACGTCACACTACGTGTCTCTGACACCGCTACGTCACACTACGTGTCTCTGACACCGCTACGTCACCCTACGTGTCTCTGACACCACTACGTCACACTACGTGTCTCTGACACCACTCCATTACACTACGTGTCTCTAACACCACTACATCACACTACGTGTCTCTGACACCGCTACGTCACCCTACGTGTCTCTGACACGACTACGTCACACTACGTGTCTCTAACACCACTACGTAACACTACGTGCCTCTAACACCACTACGTCACATTACGTGTATCTGACACCATTACGTCACATTACGTGTATCTGTCACCATTACGTCACATTACGTGCCTTTGACACCTCTGAGACGTATCTCTGACGGAATGAAGCAGATTTCTTGACACGACTAACTCACACTAACTATTTTCAGCCGTTAGGTCAGGAGAAAGCCGAAGCAATAGTGAGTGCGATGCTGAGTAACACCCACGTTACGACCCTGGACATGTCTAACTGCTTCCTAACTGACGATATCATCGAGGTGATCTTGACTTATGTTTAAATACGCTACACATGCCCCCTTCCCTATTCCCCTTCCCTACTCCCCCTCCCTCTTACAAATGACAGATCACGGATGCAGCACTTCTGTACCGTGTTTTGTAGATCAAAATACCGTGGCATCCAGTTGTGTCGCTTGCTATAGAGTCAGTTTTGTGAAGTTACTGAAATTATTATCAATATACATTGTACCCAGTTTATCCACTAGCAATGTCAAATTATGATGATCATTTAACACTGCGATTCCACCTTCCATTTACATCATTTCAGAGTTTGTGGCACTGTCACAAAATGTATCGACTATTGCGTAGCGCGCGACGACAAAACAATTTGCAAAGTCTAAATTTCACGCGAGTTCACACTTTTGATTTTGTGGATTTGACTTCATTCTTTAGCGAAGATATATGTACGTACTCGTACTGCATGTACGCAATATTTAACTAAGTTCTTGATTTTCGCCGAGTACGTCCTGTTTTAACCACATGATATGTTTTGAAATATCTCATATTTTAGTGTATACAGGTTATTTATACCCTACAATGTATACAAATTCAGTGCATACAGTAATGAATCGCCGACGAGTTTCAATCACACGTCTGTTTTCAGGGGTGTATCAACATGCTGATATCGAACTCAACTCTGGAATCACTATCCATCGAAACAAACCGTATCACCGGAGCACACCTAAGAAAACTCGTGGAATCACTGGAGTTCAATGAAACTCTCAAAGAACTGAGGATTGCCAATCAGGTAATGTAAATCACCCTCAAATACTTTCTGCCGGGTTTTTACTTTGCTTCTCGGCCCATGTAAAATAGGCGATGATTATAACAGCTCATGGGTATTTCAAGCAACCTTCCCAATGATTGTTCTAATCATGCTAATCACTTCAGTACTACACTACCGGCGTTGGCGATGAGATGGCTATTTCCAAAGCGCTTGGAGTCAACAAAACCCTGCTCAAGTTCAGCCTGAACTGGAAGAATGGGGGAGCGAGGAATGCAGCTGATCGACACATCATGCGAAACAACGACATCTCCAGACAGAAGCGACAAGGCCAGCTCTGAGATACAGGAACCAGGTGCAAGGGATGGTAACGAAAGACGTTTGTAATTGTAGATTGACGAGATTTGCATGGTTATACGAACAAGGTTAAGTGAGTGTTTCTCTTAACGAGTTAATTATCATCTTTATGCCGGGTAGTGAAGTATATGGTGTTATAATTACGGGAAACTAACCGGTTCTCTATCGTTATAAGTAATCCGGGAATCTTAAAATCTTTTATACGTTTTATTAGCATTCCAATTCGTGCTTTTGTTTGATATGTACATAGATTATTAACATGATAATTGACACTTAACACGTTTTAAAATTAATCTATTTCATCAGATTCGCTCCAAGATTTGCTTCAAAACAAATTGCCCTGCTTACTTTGTCATTGTCAAGATCCTAATTCCTAATGATTCGTTCCCTATAATTGACTGAACCACGATTGTAACGTTTGTTTAATACTGAGGACGTTTTAAGTTTTTATTTAGAATAATGCGTGTGATAATGCGATTATTGAGTAATGAATGAAATATTTGCTGAGTTTATATTGTTCACGTATAACAAACATATTGTGTTTCATTTAGCTAATGGGCAATTACACCTCATTACACCTGAATTTTGTTTATGATCTTAATTCCGATATGGTTTTGATATAGGCCTCTATCTTTATTTCTGAAAAAGTGTGGCTTACATTTTATTAGCGGTGGACTTGATTGCTGCCGAACTTTGAAATGGCCGATGTTTCGAAACTCGCCAAATTTATAAATTTTCACAAATATGTAACCTTGATATGTAACCTGAAAAGGAAATAACTTTGTACAATCAAATTTGAGGACATGTTGCAGTACCTGCTGATCCTCCTGCTGCTCCCTCTCCTCACCCTGCCCCCTATCCTCTCCTGCTTCCTTCTCCTCCTCTTCTTCACCATCCTCACCCTCTTCCTCCGACTCCGGTGTCTGGGGCGGCGCATCCGGCGCCCCACCCTCGCCTTCTTCCACCCGTACTGCAGTGCTGGGGGTGGGGGAGAGCGGGTCTTGTGGCAGTGCGTGCTAGGAGTGCTGGAAACCTTCCCCACCGCCACTGTCTACATCTACACCGGGGACAGTGATACACAGAGCATCGTTCCCAAGGCGGAGCAGTGCTTCGGACTGAGCATCCCGGCCCACCGGGTGGAGTTCGTGAGTCTGCGGAGCAGGTGGCTGGTGGAGGCCAGGTGGTACCCGGTATTCACCCTCCTGGGCCAGAGCCTGGGTTCCATGGTGGTGGGTCTGGAGGCCCTCTGCAGGTTCCAACCTGCCTACTTCGTGGACACTATGGGCTACGCTTTCACCTACTTCTACGCGGAGCTGTGCGGCTGTGACGTCATATCCTACGTTCACTACCCGACTATTAGCTCCGATATGTTGGGTGAGTAAACATCGGCAGTTTGTTTACATAAGAATTAGGTATTTTATCTTATTCTACTTTTGAATCTAGGGGGTTTTCAATTATAACTCCGTAAGTAAAAAGCACCTTAAGTTCAGTAGGATTGATTAAAGCATCTAATTGCCCCAGGTAAAGTGGCCAGCAGAGAAGCTACCTTCAACAACTCTGCCCTTGTAACGCGGTTCCCCCTGCTAAGCCGCCTCAAGCTCCTCTACTACCACATCTTCGCTAAACTCTACTCCTGGATGGGCGCCAAGTCCCGCCTCGTTTTCGTCAACAGTTCGTGGACCCAGGGCCACATCAACGAGTTATGGGGCGGGAGCAAGGAAAGGACCTTCCTACTGTACCCTCCGTGTAACACGGAGAAGTATTTAGAGATTGTGTCAGATACCAGGGAAAACAGGATTGTGTCAGTAGCTCAGTTCAGACCTGAGAAGAATCATGCGCTCCAAATAGAAGCTTTTGCTTTGTTTTGCGAGAATACCGGAAGGAGAGATGTAACTCTGACGTTAGTCGGCGGTGTAAGAAACGCAGCAGACAGGGAGAGGGTGGAGGGTCTCAGAGAGCTGGCTGCAGTCTCCGGAGTGGAGGAGTTGGTGGAGTTTAAGATCAGTATTCCTTACCAGGAACTAGTGGATATCTACTCCAAGGCCCTCCTCGGCTTCCACACCATGGAGAACGAGCACTTCGGAATAGGGGTGGTTGAGCTGCAAGCAGCGGGAGTGATAGCTGTAGCTCACTGCAGCGGGGGTCCCAAGCTGGACATCGTGGTGCCGGGGACTGGTTTCCTAGCAACCACAGCAGAGGAGTACAGTAACCACGTGACTAGGATACTAGACATGGGGGAAGAGGGGAGGCAGGAGATTAGGGAGAAGGCCAGGCAACATGTCAAAGAGGTCTTCTCTGACGCTTCTTTCAGAGAAAACTTCATTTCACGCTGTCTGGATGTGGCAGAGGTGGATCTCACCTGGATTGAGGACGGTGGGAGTGAGGAGGAATTTACTGAAGAAAGTGAGGAATTTGGAGATTCAGATGACGAACATTTCGTTGAGCAGTGATGCTGTTGGAATTGGGTTTAAAGTTTACATTTTTTTAATTTTGAAATTGATTTCTTAGATGAAGATGTTGAACTTTAATACTGATACATTATGATATTATGATAATAGCTGCCTATTAGGCAGCTATTAGGCAGTGCCTAATCACATTATTGCCTCTATGTTCACATGCATTTTAATAATAATAATAATTTAAACTTTTATATTATAGTGGCACATCAACTTAATATTATTGCACAGCTGTGCCACGAAAACAATGTAACAATAAGCTTGACAGTGCTTCATTCAAATATTATTCACATATCATTATACGTATTATGCCATCATAACCATTTCATCTGATAAGTTCGTGACTGAAATTATAAAATGTCCTATTAGTTTAACAAAATCAATATCCTGATTTTTTAATTAATTACTAAATCTATTGAAATAATTGCGTTTTAGAGGGGATTTCGGAGTTTGTAATTGCAGTTAGAGCCGAGCAGTTAGAGCCGTAACATGGCATGATAATCGCATATCAAATGTCAAAGCAGATGAAGTATTGAGGACAGAGTCTTTTAATCTTCTTAAAATTAAATTCATTCTCTATGGTTAGGGGCCATCCAGAAATGAGCTCATCAAAAATAAGCCTTTTTGAACATACATACATACTACCTCATCACTACCTCATAACTACCTCATCATTTGGGAAAGATGGATACATACCCCAACCTCATCTCATCATTATAAGATTTATGTTACGTCATAAATTCAATATGAAAGGCTGAGATGACGTCACTACTGCATTCTAACTTAGGTCCAACATTCGTCCAATTTTACAACGAGTGCTTGATGTAATGAGCTCATCATTTTGCAAACCTACATACATAATACCTCATCACTACGTCATCATTCCCAAAACATACGTACATACCCAAGTGATGAGCTCATTTCTTGATGGCCCATTATTGTATTTAAGTTATTGGGGTTGATTATTTTAATTATCTAATTTAATATGATAATGTTGTTAAAGAAAATGATCGATATTTATCTGATTTTGCAGAGAAGAGTTGCTGTTAGTGGTTTGAAATTGATTTTTAGATTTTGGTAAATGTAAATTCTATAATTTGAATTTGCTAAAATTCATGAAATTCGTTTCCATTGTATTTGTTACTGTATTTGTTACCTTGCCAGACGTATCGACACCCCTGGTTAGGGGAAGGTCGAGACACCAGGTCTTCGGTGGTGTCGCACGCGCATTCACACAAAATTTATTTAAATTTATTTATCGTGATCATTGATATTTGATCTGCGAAACGTTCCCCAGCCCCTGGGCGTCGCGAAACGTTGTCTGGTTTAACTTTAAGCGCTTGCTAAACACGTATATCCCTGTGTGGCTCGCGCGGCGCGTACACACACCTATGCGGGCTTAGGAATCCGACAATCCGTGCGCGTAACCAAGGTCCTGGTTAGGGCAACGCCAAACGTAGTAGGATTTTACCCTACCCTCCGCCGCGCGCCATTTTTTTCTGCAACACGACCCTCCAAATTTCCGAGTGTTGCGCGCTAGGGATGGGTGAAATCCATCTACGCCAAACGTTGTCTGACAACATGAACATCAGTCAAAATTGTCTGACGTCCTCAGGCAACGCCTGTCGCTTGAATTTTTTAGTCAAAATCCCTAGTTTTACGCACGCGTGGCGTAGATGGAAGTTTAAATCCTTACTACGCGTGGCGTCGTAGGATGTTACCCTTCCCTCGCGCGCGCGGCGCAACGTTCCACATTTGGACGTCACTTTGCGCCTTCCGCAAGTCAGAAGAAAGGGACGGACATCGCCCGTTGACGCGTGGCGTAGCTTCTTGGCCTTGCCAGACGTTGCCTGGCCCCTTGCTCACGGGATTAAATTTAAAGAAAGTCCTACGGTGACACGGTGTACGGGACTCCGTGCGCTCTTAGAACCAGTTTATAATCAGTTTTACGCGTTGTCATAGACGTTTTCTGACACTGACAGCGGCGGAGGGCCGGTCAGACAACGTCTGGCAATTTACGCGCGCACGGCGTAGCACCAAAGTTTTTAGCTCCAAGTCCAAGTTTCGCGAGTCGCGACGCCCCTGGTTCAGGTTAAACAAAATTACAACGTCTGGAATTTCTGTAAATTGAGAAACGAGAGTGTGACAATTAAAACAAGATCGATTTCATAATAACTTATAGTTATACTTATGAATTTGCAAACCGAGAGAACCATTGTCAGACGTTGTCTGACCCCTTAGCCTTCGGCGGGCACGCGCGCGAAGCGCGCGCGTCCGCCGACAACGTCCGCCGACAACGTCTGACAAGAGAACCACGGTCATACAATTACAAAATTATATCGACAAATTTGAATTAAAACCAACCTCTATTTAATTTTATTATATAATTTTTTTTTGGTACAAAACGTTCATACTCTCAGAATTGATAAAGTGTAAGAAAATGAGTTGTTAACATTTGCCAGGCGTTGCCTGGCCCCCTCGCGCGCGCGAACCGCGCGCGCCCCGACTCGCAGAGTCGGGGCAGGCAACGTCTGGCTAGTTAACATCACAATACTTATCCTTCAAATCTGCTCATGTTCAAGCAATATCTCACTTCATAGAAAAAATTTAAAAAAGCATGAAGGGAGTATAATTAAATGAGAATATGGCCCGAAAGAAGTGACTTGAAAAAAAACCCTCAAAGCAGGTAAATCAGATTACAAAAAAGAAACATCCCCTTTCAGCCCATCTGGAATAAGATTAAATGATATATCGGAAATCGGCGATTCGCGTTCACGAGAGGACTTGCCCCGAGATCCTCTTACTGACACCAGGACACTCTTCAGGAGTGCAAATGACAGCTTCGTTCGCATAGTACTGATAACATCGCGATAATCCTCATTGGTCTTCTCTTGGTCTACCCGTTCAGCAATCCTCTTGTGAAAAGCCAGAGCCTGAGGAGCCATGCCTCCTGATGTACTGTATACGAGTGGCGTAAAGCTACACTTTTCCACCTGTATGACTCGCTGCTCATACTCCCTCTTCTTAATGTTCTCATGCTGGGTGTATACTGACTTGATGTCCCGATCCTTATACGAGTCGGCATTCGGATGGAAGATCCTGACATCGAACATTGTCTTCTGGAAAGGTCCCCAAAGCCCTCGAGCAGAGATGTCTAGGCGGGCCCTCTCCTCTATATTCCCTGGGATTGACTGAGAAGAGTCGATAGGGATCAGCTCGGGCTCGGTCTTAACGTCATGACAGACTTCCCTAAGAAACGCAGCGTTTGTGTCTCGAACTTTGTTGTGTCTGAAGATCAAGTAGCCACCATTTTTGCAAATTAAGGTGTGGTCTACCGAATTCTTCTTGCCACAAACACAAACTGCTGGAATGTTAGAGATCTGCCAGCCGTACCTCAGCCGTAGAGCATCCCGAAACTCCTCCTTGTTCAGCACCCACCCGAGAGAACCAATAGGGAGAACAGTTAACCACGCCCCGGCACCCTTCTCTTGGGCTAAGGTGATGGACCTTTTCAGATTGCCAACAGAAGAGTCTGATACAATCTCAGAAATCTTCCTCATCATCCTCACCTCCTTGTCCTTCAAGCAATCCCTGGTCACTTCCGCCTCACTCGCAGCCTGATAACCATCAAGAGTTTGCTGTTGATCAAATATTAGCTTTCTCAGGTTGTCCGTGATTTTCACTGAGGCTTGGAACTCAATATCTGAAGCTTCAACTGGGTTTGAGATTCCAAGCCCCCCGAGTCTGACAGGTAGAGTAAACAGCTTCCTCTCCAGTCTCCACATCTGATACTTGCCTTCCTACAATGGCCGGCAGGAAGCTCTGTCGCAGGGCATTTTCCAGCGGACCAAACAGTTCAGAGATGCCTGGGATAGTCCTCTGAACAAATGTCCACCTGTGACAAAGCGCTTTTGTGAACGCTGCGTAGGCTGCCTGAGGGTCATCTTTTCCGATATCAGATAACTGTTCAACGTCCTTGACCCACTTTGCGACCTTGTCCTCGACGTACCCCCTCCTGAAATCCTCCGTTCCAAGCACCGCACCGAGATGACGCTCTCCTTCACTAGTGACCTGAATACCGCTGTCCTTGAAGATTTGATTAGCCAACTGGAGACAGTCTTCTTTCACAATCAAAACAGTTTTTGAGGGCTTAGGGTAGTATCCATATTGAGGCCCTCTAACACACAGGAAGTCCCACCACTTCTTGATTTCACAAAGTCTCCCAGTAGCAGTAGAGTCATCTGCATACCACATCTGCTTACAAGCAGATGGATCAACTGCAGATGAGAGCTCTTTGATGAGTGGCTTGACTCCCAGTGCGTAAAAGGCCATAGCAGCAACATCCCCCTGAGTACAGCCTTCAAAGGATCCCATGTGCTCCGTCTTCAGACCGTCACTAACAACAAGCATGGCAGGTCGCTGATAAGTGTTAGCAATGAAGCGATGGAAGGGTGGGCACAACTCCCTGATGTTGTGAACTGCCAGCTCTCTGTTGATGGAGTTGAACGCATTGTCCGCATCAACCAACAATACACCCTGAGTAGCTGGCAGCTCCCACTGTTCCCGAGTAGCGTGGATGGAAGCCTCAATGCCCGCCTTCAGACCCGCACAAGTCTGCAGTGGTCCTGCAGCATGCTGGATGTCGTTCCTTAGGACACCGATGACCAGTTTGCCCACAATTCGCCGAAGCACCTCACCAACACCCACTGGTCTCACTCCAATGCCTCCCCGCTTATCATTGCCCTTGTCCAAGGGGATAAGACGACAAGCCAGAAGTTCTTCCAAGGCTGATGGGTTGACTTCTTTAGTGCTGATGTACTTAGCAAGCTCAGCGATCGATTCACACAGCTTCTCAGATGCCTTACCATAGGACTTGCAACACAGGATGTGTTTCCATCCATCTGCATCCAAGAATGTCGGCCCACCAGAACCATGCACATTTTTGGCGACTCTGTAGACCATCTGACTATCAATTTCCTCAAAGATCACAGGTTGGGGTTCAGGGGTCGTTATCTCCATCTTCAACTGCGTGGATGCTGCTTTGCCATCGGGGTGTTTGTCTGCCAGAACTGATTTGACATGACGAGTCAACTCATGAACACCCTTTACATCACTGTTACTGTCTATCAACTTAACAGCTTTCCCAACTTGGCCCAACAACATCAATCTTGTGAAGGCAACATGGCAGCTGGTCTCCTTCTTCTTCGCTAACTGGGATAACCGCACCTGGATTTCCCTGGCTTCGTCCATGAGACTCTGCAGATCCCCCTCATTCCATTTAGCAAGTCTCAGTGCTAAGAACTTGGCATTAATCTTGGCTTTAGAGTTCATTGAAGGCTTCTGAAGCATCAGGGGGATAAACACATGGACCATAGACAATGACAGATCTTTCCAGGTAGTCTGGTCAGTGAACAAAAGGATGAGCCGAGCTACTTCATTGATGAAATGAACTCCTGCTTTCCCTCGGGGTAGGGTAAAAAGGTTCTTCTTCCACTTCGTGATCTCCAAGTATGTCGCTTTAATGACCTGCTGTATTGCTTTCTCCCCCTTTAATGTCCCCCACTTCAACTGATTGGCATTCTCAGCCTGACAAATCATGCAGCACCATGAATTCTCTGAGCTGCTGAGATCATTGTACTCCTCATCTGATATCGACAAACACGATCCATGGAACCACACCTGACATGTTTCACACATTAGACCCTTCACCTCATCTGACACATCACACTTACATACAGGGCAGTTAACATCTTCAGTCACAAAGTTCGTGATAGGTGTGCTGGTTATCACCTTGCTCTTTCTGGGTCTTCCAGCACTCTTCTTACGTGGAGGTGGTTGTGGAGGTGTTGGTGAATGGAAAACTGTTGTGACTGGCTTGCGGGTGAAAGAAACTTCGTGATCCGTGTCTTCAGTCCCCGGCGTAGTGCTGCCAGTCTTTGCTTTCTGGGAGGAGGAGCCCTCGTCCCTGCCATTTGCCATTATATAAAATGGTGCCTCATATTCATAAGTCATACTCAGCCTCCACAATTTCAAATTCAACTTCAAGCGCGGCGTGTTTATACGCCGCGCTTGAGACTCAAGAGTTGTGCTTTTTAATTTTAGGGACTATGATAATGATATTGATTATTAACTTTTTAAAGCTAAAGAAAACATACTCATACGTCACAGCAATACAAAATTTTCCAATAATGGATAAAGTACATCAGCGCGACAAACTCAAAGCACAAAAGATGCGCGGTGTAATTCGCCATGCTTGAAGTTGAAACAGAAAATGTCGAGACAGCGAATATCCGACATCAAAGAAGGTTTTTAATTTCAAGTAATAACTGCGGTGTCTCGACTTAATCTAAATTTAGTCAATGAATTCTTTGATTCGCGGCGTATTCCGCCGCCCAATGCGCATCAATATTGTGCTTTTTGCGTTCAAGTACCCCCCAGTGAAACCGCATCACATTCACAATCGTAATACTAATACTCCGTGTCCCAAATTCAAAAGGATGAAATCCAACGGCAAATTGATTCCGAGTGAAACTGAATGTTGAATAGTAATTGAACGAGGATTTCGAAACCAAATTGAATGATATTGATTGCAGTTCGAAATAATATTTCCTTCAGGAAGAAACACCGGAGGATTTGTTCGGTTTTGAAATATTCATTTAATCCCTAAGTAAATTAATATCCCCTGAGAATTGGTAGTCATTAATTTCTGCTGGGAAGCCGTCACATATCACATCAGCAGCCTGGGTGAGGGGTGGGGTTTTCCAATACTGTCGGATACTGACAGAGGGTAAGGGGTTAAAGTGGCCAAAAATTGTTGACGCATTTATAGTATGTGACACTGACAGCTCCCTTATTCAAGAATCTAATAATTAATATCAATTCTCAATTAACAATAAATTTAATCGTATATAAAATTTTAAACTTAACGACGCCTGCTCGTTGAAATTCAATATAACATTGATATATACTGTCTTACAAACTGATATCCGTTAAACTTAAAGATAAAGGTATCATTGGCTATTGCACTTATCTAACCTATCCTTAATAATAATATGGACAAAAACAATCAATGATTTTTATATGTTTAAAAATGCTTAAAAATTTCGTTTGTACCTTATATTTGTGCCGGTTAAATTGGTTCAAAAATGATTCGATTTTTGTCCATCATGGGGCCGGTCAAAAAGGCTGCTGGCTAAATAAAGGCGACTATCACTAAGGGAAGTTCTTGAATATCGATGGAATTGAACGTTGTTCTTCACCTAGGCCATATCACTAATCAGTGATGGATTTGGGTCTTAGCGTCATAATCAGGCAAACATTTGCGTTCGTTAAGATGGATCACATCAACTTTTGTTCATAGCGCCAATCGAAAAGGAACGGTTAAATAAGTAAATAACGGCCAATAAGGTTTTGATGAATATAGTATCCCTTATTACTGAAAAACCACACAGATAATGTTCTCTAGCACTTAGCAGGTAAACTTGATCCGTGAAGTCAGGCAAAACGTTATCCAAGGATACAACTACATTTTATCCAGCTACAACTACATTTTATCCAGCAACACTGATTCAGCGACATTTGGGTACGTGTCCCAAAGACCAGTCCAAGTATACATTGGTACCGTTATTGACGGTTTTATAACAGACAATTATAATGTACACACAATATTGGAGCTGTCACTGTTCACTTCTGACATGCGCGTAACGCGGAATAAAGCACCTTGCTGCGGGTTGTAGCAGAGGTCTAATATTCTAGATTACTAGAGCTGCCGAGGTGATCACATCTCCCTGGTGCTGCACCCTAGATATTGTGAGTGTATTGGTGTATGATTATTCGTTGTGTTCTGTCAAACGCTTGTCACGGAGCAACACTGTGCACACCATTGCGTTACCTGAAACAGCAAGATTACGTTATTACGAGGGGCAACCCCTGTAAACTCCCTTAACTGAAATCATTATTTTTTGTTACTTAAAATCCTGAAAAAAGTGAATTTCAACGCAATTTCTACTTTTGAACTGAGCTTGATTTTTGAACTTCATTTTGAAGCTCAGATTTATAAACTTAAATCCCCAAAAGACTGTAAATGGTTAGACTATAACTGTTGTAGCAGTGCTACAGAAATTGTAACTGTTGAAATATGAGTTTTTCTCGTGAAACCTCAAACCATGCCACCCGAAGTTATGGTGAATTATCAAATAATTCTGTTGATAAACTACAACGACATGGCGATGTGTCGAAGTTCTCTTACCGTATATCGCAGCCATGATCACAACGCCGAGTGATATGCCGAAGATGATGAGACTTAGTTCCACCTGAAAATATACGAAGGATTAGATGACTTTAAATCTAAAAATGATGAAGAAATAGAGGTTTTTTAAACCGAACACCCTTAAAATAATGTATGAAGCATCCTGGTGAGAAAACAAGATGCTTTCTGACACACTTAACAATTTGAGTATCCAACAATATTATCGATGAAAAGACTTTTCCTAATGTCCGGACAATGTTTCATCAAACACAAGGAAATATTATTTTTCAAAAGATTAAGCTTCATTTGAGGCGAACGTCCTTGTTTATGAAATCAAAAGTTAATCGTCTTCGCCCGCTCAACACTCATGGTTAGAGGGGGTGCCACACTTTTGAGAGATAACTAGCCACTCATTGCGAAGAGGTGACGCACTCTGTGTTACCTTTACATTTGAGTGGCACATCCCCCAAATCAAAATAAGATGAGATTACATCAATGTCACCATGAGTCGGACGCAGCAAGTTGTGAAATAACGAGCATCGAACACAGTAATTTGTGAATGTAAGAGTGGGAGCGTCGTACGCGCCCAGTAGATATGCCGAAGGGGCATTAGGCACTTACACCCAGTCAGCCAGAACTTGACAGAACCAACCTGATCATGCGTGTTGGTGGTCCTGTTGTTAGCGTTAACTAGGTTGGCAAGGGCTGTGAGAAGGAACATCAGAGTCATGGTGCATCTTTACATCGCCTCAAACGGAGGGAAAGTTAGAGTCTCAAACTAAGAAACTATGAAACTACAGTAGTAAAGATTCAATGAACTGAGACAGGATATATCTTATCACTATTAGTGGTCTACACTCTACATATCATCCACTTGAATACTATGCGGATATTAGCTTATGAGCAACTTAAGTGCACCGCTAAAAATAATGAGTTGTAACTTGTTGAAGATTGTTAATAGCTTTCAATTGTGTTTCATCGCGTTATTATGAAAAAGTTTCAGGGCAACTATCGGGCGACTTTCAGAGCGTTATCACTGGTTCTAAAGGCAGTATTCGGTGTTCACGGAGTGGTCAAGACTCTACTCGTAAGGAAAGGGAAATGAAGTGGCCGTGAAATCAGCCAAAAGGCAAACATTATTCTTGTTCAAAAGTTAAATTTCTAATACATAAATTACTAAAATACAGCATAATCACATATAAAATGTGTTCGAAAATATGATAATGAAAATAGTAAACTTTCTTATATGAAAAAGGATAAAAATAATAGTGTTACTAACTTATTATTGACAAAAAATTTGTGTCATCGTTGAAAAATTTATCATAAATTGAAATGTTCATATATTGAATAAGGATATCAACTCCTATGAAATATCTGATTTATCAATGTAACTAATAGCAACTAATAGCAACTAATAGCAACTAATAGCAACTAATAGCAACAAAATAATGATAATTCACGTTTTATCAGTAGAAATAAATCTAGTTCTTTCCATTGAAAGTTGCCATAGGTCCGTTGATGAACTGCTCCTTCTTGTGTTCTCCGCTATCAAAGAATGCTTTGAGAGTTGGCAGCTGTTCGAACTTCTGCATGAGTCTACACACATTGGGTGCCTTGGCAATGTGGTCAGGAGCTAGAGCTCTGATGTGGCTGAAGTACTCGTAGGCCATGAAGTCTGCGTACGTGAGTTTGTCTCCCAGGATGAAGGGGCCTTCTCCCAGGAACTTTTCAAAGAAAGCCAGCTTAGTGTCCAATGTTTTGAGGTAGGCAGGCTTCTTAGCATCGAACTCCTCTCTGGGGCTATAACACTGCTTAGCAAAGTCCTTCTGGAAGTCAGCTATCTCCTGCTCAGCCATCTCACACCGCACCACCTCCTTCTCAGAGGAGCCCACCAGACCGAACTTCCTGCCCAGGTACCGGACTATTGCCACGCTCTGCGTTACCTTCACGTCACCGTCCACCAGGTACGGGAGGTTGGGCAGGTCCAGGTCCATGGTGGCCTTCCCAGAAAACCACTTGGTCATCGACTCCTCGGTGAGGGCCATCCTGTCATCCTCCCACTGTGTCTCTGAGAAACGGAGGATGTACCGCGACACTTCACCCAGACCCCTCAGATCCCAGTAACATAGACGCATGGCTGCAAACCTAGAGAAGAGGGATGGTTACACCGTACACTAGGAGAGGGGGGGTTAGACATATGAAAGGGGATAGAGCATGGGGAGGGGTTAGAACTAGGAGAGGGAGGGGTTAGAACTAGGAGAGGGAGGGGTTAGAACTAGGAGAGGGAGAGGTAAGAACGAGAAGAGGGAGGGGTTAGAACTAAGAGAGGGAGAGGTAAGAACGAGAAGAGGGATGGGTTAGAACGAGGAGAGGGAGAGGTAAGAACGAGAAGAGGGAGAGGTAAGAACGAGAAGAGAGATGGGTTAGAACTAGGAGAAGGAGGAGTTAGAACTAGGAGAAGGAGGGGTTAGAACTAGGAGAAGGAGGGGTTAGAACGAGGAGAGGGCGAGGTAAGAACGAGAAGAGGGAGAGGTAAGAACGAGAAGAGGGAGAGGTAAGAACGAGAAGAGAGATGGGTTAGAACGAGGAGAGGGAGGGGTTAGAACTAGGAGAGGGATGGGTTAGAACTGGAAGATATAGATGAAGAGGTGAATGAAAAGTTGGTAAGAAGAGGACAGGAGGTTTGCACAGGAGGTTATAGAAAGCGATTAATTTTGTCGCATGGTATTGTAGTCTATAGGACGGAATAACCAATAGAAACAGATATAGCCTCAATATTCCTTCCTGTCCCTTTCAACATAACCCATAAATATTGAAGAGGAAAGGAAGTAAGATATTACTTTCATAGCGGGTACAGTACAGCATTAAAACATTCGCAAAGCTGAGACGAGGTGTTGCAGAACTGGCAACTTGGGGAAGCAATATTAATAAGCCTATATAGTTTCGACAAATGTGATAATACCTTATAAAGCAAATTATACAAATTTACAGTAATAGCCACTACTATTACTATACTTCTAAGCTTCTAGATCAGAATAATACAGATTGTGGACTGATAGTCTTTGTACCACACTGAAATTAATTTGTAGAAACATGTAAATTGTTTCTAAATTCTGCTGTCCCAGGAAGCCAGAAGGTATTACCTGAGACCACTTGGTTCTTTATTCCGGTCCCTTCTGACTCTTAGACGCCCCTTCGACCGATAAGCATTGCGCATACTATACGCATGAAAAGACAAACCTCTTAGAAGTCAATGTATCAAATAAAAGCAACTGTTTACAAAGTATACTGCCTCATGTATCAAATAAAAGCAACAGTTTACAAAATATACTGCCTCATGATAAAAACTGGAGCAAAGTCAAATAACCTAGACAAAGAATGAGAGAACTATAAATTATGCTCATATTAAATCTTGAATATGTTGGTCGCGTGGCTGAGGATAATTTATAGCAATCGTTGTTCGAGTTGACATCATGATAATACGGCAAGGCTGAGCAAGTGAGCAATGTGATGATATGAATACAGGAATGTCATCGGAACAGCGGGTGATCGGGTTCAAATAATTTAGTCGCGCATATTGTCAAGTTTAACAATATACGGTAAATACACACTTGGGTGTGTAATTACCACATTAATTCCACGAGCTTGCGAGTGGAATTCATGCAATAAATGCACGAGCTTGCGAGTGCATTTATTGGAGTAATTGCACGAGCTTGCGAGTGCAATTACGATGGTAATTTACACACCCAAGTGTGTATTTACTGTATTATTACCCTGCCATATACGCATCAATCAAAGTAGACGGTTTGAAACTTAAGCATTCGAACTCAATGTTTTATGAATAATGGGTACACTATTTCATAAGTTCATAATTGAAACAGACGAAAATTTTTGGACAAATTTGCCAGTGATTTGTAAAAGTTAGAATCGCATCATCATCGTATCGGGGTCAATTCAGCGAATAAGTTCAAAACTCCAAAGTCCAAATGATACAACCAGCGCCCAGCATTGATACATACTGTAAGTGTATGACGTACTGTAGTGTACGTATATGTACCTACTTAACAAAAATTTTGTTATGATCTTTCATTGCCATAAAAAACATGAATCATGAAAGTTAAGTACTCAATCTAAAAGAAAACAATTCACACCACAAACATTAATAACAACTGACTCGAGAGCTACAATCTTATGCGGATCTCGTATAGAATCTTTCCTTAAAGAAAAACACGATCACATGTGAATGTAGTCAGCTAAATCTTTAGAGTGCATCAAAATGTATGTATGTGCTCCTCAGTTGAACAATAAGTTTTGCGCCACAATCATTATCTTCATCCCGATCTAAAATAAGTAACGAACGCTGACAGATAGAAATGACGGCGCACAGAAATAATGTAATTGAAATTGATAAAACGGAGCAATGCACCCTATATATGGCGCCACAAGTCTGCGTTATATCTCTAAGACTAGATAAATAAACATTGAAACACGGATGGAGTTATCACTTATCAAGCCCGTCTGGGTGGCGCCATTTAGGTGTATACGATAGTGTTCCTTTTATCTATTTTATCTTTAATCTTGTGTTGCCCCATAATATCGTTTATATATCGTATTTCATAAATTGTGCTGATTACTTTATCTTGTGCTACCGAATGTGCCATATAACATACATCGTACCGAACATTTTGTGCTCCTTATCGCTATTTTATCTTGTTTTACAGTATTGAGTATATATACGGTTAAGAATAGATTATATCGAATCGTTTTGTAATATGAAAAGTGCGATAACAGATATCATGGGAGCTTATTATTCTCCTATTTACATCCGCACAGAGATAGCAAATAGGTTAGAATCGTGCGAATGGCCGTTTCAGAAAATTTTGTTGTAATTCAACTGTAGTAATTCAACAGCTGGGAATAGTAATTCAACTCTTGAATAGTAATTCAACAGTTGAGGTATAGTAATTACACACTTGACAGTAATTCAACTGCTGGGTACGGTGAAATTACATGATTAATATTGCTCAAAAATTCAAAAAGTAATTACACTGCAGGGTAATAATATTAGTAACACGTTAAATCATAAATCTATAAAAGTATAAATGGTATTCGTTGAGATAACACAATTTTTGTTTCCCCGTAGTAAATTGTAAAACATAATTTCGAGATGCTAATTTTGAGCCTACTTCAACGAAACGTTACTAATGGGTGGTGATGAAGATCTTGAGGTCTTTAAATTCACCAAAATGGCATAATTACTATATGCCGTGAATTAGTTGAGTTTTCGTGAAACCCTTTCCCTTTCCAGTTTTCCAGTTCAATTAATAGGATCATTAAGGACACCCAATCCGTAGCGTCGATAGCAATGAAAAAAGCCCAAACCGATGCATGGAGGAAGAAATACCACAAGGTGAACTGTTGTGAGGTGAAAGATCTGTTCCTCGTTAAAGTTTAGGCAGACTGAACAGCACTGTGCAAAAATAATCGAGCAGCGAAACAAGTGGAAGGGAACGAAAGAACGGAGATAGGAACAAATAACGGTGTAGAATTACGCAGTGCCATATGGCATAATTATACACCTGGCCGTAATAAGGGCAAAGAGCCTATAATTATTGCAGAGTGTTAATCATATGCGAATTAATTAACACACTCGCACACACGTTATCAGTGTACAAGTAGAACGAAGTTTGGCGTACAAAGCAAAGCTCCGATATTTATAAACGTTTGTACTCACTAAACCAGGACAAAATGGCAGAGCTTGTTCGTTGAAGAGAGCTCACCTTAAACAGCACGGCAAATAATATAACTGAGAAAAATATCCAAAGTGAGAAAATTTATTAAAATGTGCGGACATCATATACCACATGGTACGCAGTACTATGAAGTTACTTTTATTTTTATCTCTCATACCCGACTACGCGTTTTTACATGCGGTCAACACAAAAAACAAAAAACAAAAAACTCGTGTTACGAAGAAATTAGAAGTGTATAAAAAATAAACGGTAAGAGTAGAATCAACAAGAAAATTCTACAAACATTTTAGTTTCCATATGTAAAACTGCACAGCAGTTGGTCAACAACTTCTACAGAGGTGACAAAATTACAAAATAGCATAAAAGCGATAACTTGCTCAGCCCAATCAATTTCCAAATACTTCATTTTCAATGGGACAAAAACCCGTCAATCGTTCAGATTGTCACGACATCTCGCCGTTCAAATACAATAAATGAAACGCTTAATGCAATCAATTTACCATTCTCTGTCTTAACCGTGATAATTGCTTGAAATTCTCAGCCAGCAATTTATAATTATACTTGTGCCTTGGACTACCATTTCATTGTAGCCACGATGTATAGCTACATTTACTACTTCACCTTGGCACTGATCCAATGTTAGGCCAATGACAACGCCGCTGTAATGCTGGCTTCGCGTTAGGACTACAGCAGCACAGGACTACTACAGCAGCACAGGACTACAGCAGCACAGGACTACAGCAGCACAGGACTACAGCAGCACAGGACTACAGCAGCACAGGACTACAGCAGCGCAGGACTACAGCAGCACAGGACTACAGCAGCGCAGGACTACAGCAGCACAGGACTACGTCAGCACAGGACTACAGCAGCACAGGACTACAGCTGTACATGACTACAGCAGCACAGGACTACAGCAGCACATGATTACAGCAGCGCAGGACTACAGCAGCACAGGACTACAGCAGCACAGGACTACAGCAGTACATGACTACAGCAGCACAGGACTACAGCCGCGCAGAACTACAGCACCACAAGACTACAGCCGCGCAGAACTACAGCAGCACAGGACTACAGCAGCACAGGACTACAGCCGCGCAGAACTACAGCAGCACAGGACTACAGCAGCACAGGACTACAGCCGCGCAGAACTACAGCACCACAAGACTACAGCCGCGCAGAACTACAGCAGCACAGGACTACAGTAGCACAGGACTACAGCAGCACAGGACTACAGCAGCACAGGGCTACAGCAGCACAGGACTACAGCAGCACAGGACTACAGCAGCACAGGACTACAGTAGCACAGGACTACAGGAGCACATGACTACAGCAGCACAGGACTACAGCAGCACAGGAATACAGCAGCACAGGACTACAGTAGCACAGGACTACAGCAGCACAGGAATACAGCAGCACAGGGATACAGCAGCACAGGACTACAGCAGCGCAGGACTACAGCAGCACAGGAATACAGCAGCACAGGACTACAGCACCACAAGACTACAGCAGCACAGGACTACAGCAGCACAGGACTACAGCAGCACAGGACTACAGCAGCACAGGACTACAGTAGCACAGGACTACAGCAGCACAGGACTACAGCAGCACAGGACTACAGCAGCACAGGAATACAGCAGCACAGGAATACAGCAGCACAGGAATACAGCAGCACAGGAATACAGCAGCACAAGACTACAGCAGCACAAGACTACAGCAGCGCAGGACTTCAGCAACACAGGGCTACAGCAGCACAGCACTACAGCAGCACAGGACTACAGCAGCACAAGACTACAGCAGCACAGGACTACAGCAGCGCAGGACTACAGCAACACAGGGCTACAGCAGCACATGACTACAGCAGCACAGGACTACAGCACCACAAGACTACAGCAGCACAGTGCTACAGCAGCACAGGACTACAGCAGCACAGGACTACAGCAGCACAGGACTACAGCAGCACAGGACTACAGCAGCACAGGACTACAGCAGCACAGGACTACAGCCGCGCAGGACTACAGCAACACAGGGCTACAGCAGCTGAGCAGCACAGGACTACAGCAGCACAGGACTACAGCAGCACAGGACTACAGCAGCACAGGACTACAGTAGCACAGGACTACAGCCGCGCAGAACTACAGCAGCACAGGACTACAGCAGCACCGGACTACAGCAGCACAGGACTACAGCAGCACAGGACTACAGCAGCACAGGACTACAGTAGCACAGGACTACAGCCGCGCAGAACTACAGCAGCACAGGAATACAGTAGCACAGGACTACAGCAGCACAGGACTACGTCAGCACAGGACTACAGTAGCACAGGACTACAGCAGCACAGGACTACAGCAGCACAGGACTACAGCCGCGCAGAACCAAACCAAAGTGGCGTTTTCAATAACACTGGTCAATACTACGTGGCCATGTAACCAAAGCTACAGGGTAGACACAGCTCGTATCACTGTAGACTAATAATATGTTGATTGCTGCCATATAATGGAAGATGCAAGGAGAGAAGAAAGATACATCCCCTATAAATCGCAGATGGAGCACGATCAAAGTAACAGCGCGATAGAACTACAAATGAATGAAACATGCTCCAACATAATGTATACATTATGTATGTTATGTGCATGATTCAAGAGAGCTACCCCATTAGTCCATCTAAGGGAGAAGGCAGAAACATATTATTATAACACCACCAAAACCGTTGGACGGTTGGTCTAGTAACCCCCCGCTGGTTTGGATGTGATCAGCCCATTTTGTCTCTTTTCAGGTTCCGTTGTCACATCCAAACCCGCGGGGGGTTACTAGACCAACCGTCCAACGGTTTTGGTGGTGATATCTTGACAGATGTATGTAGTTTGAACCCATGTTACTTGCCCAAAGGCAGTTTGGACCCACGTAACTTGCCCTCACGTAGTCCAAACCCTCGTTACTTGCCCACACGCAAGTCTAACCCACATAAATCACCGGATCACCCTGAGGAAGTCAAAAACTAAGTTATTCTAACTTGGAATTACTAGAATTAATATATGTCTTAATTTCTACAAAACGTCCGTGTGTACTCACGTGCTGAAATATAGCAACCAGATCTAATTTCACATGCATTAGTCGTATTTGAACTCATTTCAATGTAACCAAGTCGAAAATCCCGTGTAAATATCAATTTCTTCAAATCCCCTAATTTCTACAAAACGTCCGTGTGTACTCACGTGCTAAGATATGGTCACCAGATCTAATTTCATGTGCATTAGTCGTATTTAAACTCATTTCAACATAATCAAGTCGAAAATCCTGCGTAAATATCAATTTCTTCAAATCCCCTAATTTCTACAAAACGTCCGCGTGAACTCACGTGCTTCACTAGTCCATCGTATATTTTCCTGTTATTCGGACCCCCGTTATTTGGACCCCCGTTATTCGGACCCCCGTTACTCGGACCCCCGATATTCGGACCCCCGTTATTTGGACCCCCGTTATTCGGACCCCCGTTACTCGGACTCCCGTTATTCGGACCCCCGTTATTCGGACCCCCATTATTCGGACCCCCGTTATTCGGACCCACATAATCCGATGAAAACTCTGTGAGTTGGAGATGTAAAAGTAGGGCAAAAAAAGGCGTTCTATCACAAAATACGCTATTTTAGTGGTTTTACGCGATTTAGATGACGTCATCACAGCACCCAAATAAGCTCAAACCAACTTCCAATATAGCCTATCACACAATTCCGCCTTAGTACAACATACTTTGACCAGTCTCATCTCAAGATAAGTCGCAGTTCTTGACATCTCACTCGTTTAAGTTTTGTCCTATAATTTGGAAATCGATTTTTCACCGTACCTTAGAAAATCGCGTATATCTCGATGAAAAATCGAGATAGCCCAATGATCCATATGATTTTCTGAAAGCTCTTTAAATTTGCTAAAAATCATTCTGAAAAATCAGACAGCTATCTCCTTTCCTTCTTGGTGAAAAATGCGCTCGAAAATAGCCTATTTTCGCTAAAAAGAAATAAAATTTCGCTAAGTTGATGACGTCATAATGACGTGATAATGACGTCACCAGAACTTCTCTTATAGCCTATAACACTTTCCCATCTTCGATCAACCTGAGG
Organism: Beroe forskalii; assembly: GCA_011033025.1. Taxonomy (NCBI): domain Eukaryota; kingdom Metazoa; phylum Ctenophora; class Nuda; order Beroida; family Beroidae; genus Beroe; species Beroe forskalii. The sequence continues at coordinate 647,572 of WFMF01000006.1, read as the reverse complement.
ACTATATTTAACATATCTATTGCGCGCGCGCGAATCAAACACTCGCCTTGAAGTAGAGAGAGACAGGGGCCTGCATATACTGTGCACGACTTGTAGGTGGTTAGACCTCATCAGGGAAACATAGCCACTCTAAACCCTCAAGATTCGTAGGTGGTTAGACCTCATCAGGGAAGCATTCTAAACCCTCAATGCTACCAGATGCCATAAGAAGTTCTACGTGTTTTTAGGGGTGTTTTGTTGAGTACACGATGCACATTAAAGGCATCGCTTAATCGCTTAGACACACAATACGCTAAAACCTCTTAGATTTGCTGGAAACACTCGACACCACCCATACAAGTTCAATGTGGTTTTTGTGCAGTTAATGGTTTCATAAGAAACCATTTTATTGCAAACTTGATGATCAAGTAAGACTAAAGGACTTAATCAATCAATTGTTAGAGTCTTAGAAAGTTGTACAATGTTGCCAATTAATTGCTGGCCTGTTAGCTAATTAATACATTCACAAAACACAGTTATATAATAACCCATTCTGTGTGCATTGCGGCTTACTCCACAAAGGGACCCCCTATTAACTGGTAGCAATTAATTAACAGTTAATTGGTATTCTCTGAAATATGGTGGGTGTGTAAACTCTTGAGGACACCTACACACACTTGGGAAACGTAGGTGGAATGGAAGATGTTCAACAATATAAACCCCGGACATCGGAACGAAGCGATCAATTACACACAAAACCTTTGCACCGCCCTTAACCGCCTATTTAACGTGCACTTTAATTGTTGTTTTCCCACAACAACAATTCCGGCGAAGGGGCCCAAATAAAGGTACGATTAGAGAAAGAGGCGCTTTCAGACACTCGACCCTCTATCTAGAGATTATTAACATAAGTTACATAACACTCTCGATGAGGTGCGATGCCTGAGATACACACACGGTACATACCACACTATGTGGTAGGTACCACACACTACGTGGTAGGTACCACACACACAATACCACATGGAGAAGTGTGGTGCTCCTTGCATGCTTAATAACTTGAATATATTGTGACTTGATATATAATATGATATATGATTAACACTAACTGCTGACTAGAATAATACATATAACTGATGCGTCCACAGTCCACAAAACCTGTGTCCGCAGTCCACATACTGATGCGTCCACAGTCCACATATTGTTGCGTCCACAATCCACACTTTGTTGTGTCCGCAGTCCACATACTGATGCGTCCACAGTCCACGTTGCGTCCACGGTCCATGCCGTCACCAATATGATATGTCTCACGAATATTTGTCCTGCACGAGAAATAGGCCATTCGACCTCTCAGAAATTCGACAAATCAGGAGCCCTCACGATTATAGCATGTGGCTATCGAACGCCTATTTTTTGTGTGGGACTTTTAGCTGAATGAAGCTCTGTAGCATTCTGGAAACTTGCCAATAAAACCAGTTATTTGCAGTTTCTGAAACCTTGTCAATAAAACCTGTTATTTGCAGTTTCTGAAACCTTGTCAATAAAACCTGTTATTTGCAGTTTGAATGAACTTTTTGTTTTGAGAAACTCGAGGGAAAACTTTACCAGTATTTCTTTTCATTTGCAACACTTCGGCGGTATTTTGTTGTGTTTCAAATCCTGATAAAAAGCTCAGTGCTAAAAGCTTGGTCGTATACAAACAAAATCACAGCAGTCTCCCTTTTGAAGATTTCAATAAGATTCTACCATTCAAATGGCTGTAAATTGTGGGATCACCTTTTCAGAAGTTGTATTCGTTGCAATGAAGTGCAGCGTAATCATTTGAAAACCCATTCCCCTGATTACGTAATCTAAAGAAAAGTTAACGATCCCAAGATAGCACGAAGTCTTATCTTCCCCTGATAAGCGGCAAGCTATCTAGCACTCAGCTTTTACTGATCATGCTCTATTGATATAGATCAACGTAATATTGAGGTGTGATTAAGAGATTTAAATGAACATATTAATGAAATGTATTGTATGGACATTTAGTTTTACCTTGCTTCCCAAATAGTAACTATATCTACTTCTGAAGTAAAATTAGGTATGAATTAATGTTGAAATGATACGACTTAGCCAAAGGGTACTGTTTAAGACGATATTGGCCTTTATTTAGCCGGCCTTTTTTTTAGCCGGCCTTTTTTTTAACCGGCCCTTTGGACAAAAATCGAATCCTCTTTGAACCGTTTTAACCGGCCCCTTGGACAAAATTTTTTCTATTGGTTACCAAGGTCAAGGATTTTATGCTCTAAAATGGCCAATAAAACCAATTTTAGTTAATAAATTGCATCAAAAGAACCAAATACCGGTCTTATTTCATGATACAGGTCATTATCGTGTCATATAATGGCGTTCAAGAGAATCTAACACTGTATAAGGCAATTCATAAAAGTTTCCTTTGACCTAGATTTACTGGCCTTTAATTTGACCGGCCCCACTTTAACCGGCCTTTTTTTTAACCGGCCCTTTGGACAAAAATCTCAAAGTCGTTTTTGTCCTTAAGGGCCGGTTAAATAAAGGCCAATAAGGTATTTAAGACGATATATCACCTCTACGAGCGATATTTGGGAACAAATTAATGTATGTCTTCTTGATGGTTCGAGTTACTTGTGCGACCTTTATCAATAGATTTAGCCTCCTGAGATATGATATGATACAGGAAACTTGAGAAAATATCCGGTACGCTCACTGCTGCTCTGTCGTAATAGAATTACATCCGTTACATTGCCACAATATATGATCTAGAGAACAATTCACGTGGTTTTAAACACGGACAATGGATCACGTGATATTAATTAATAATCGTATTCGTGTGCTGATTCGCTGGTGTAGTTCGTGACATCAGCGCCGTGTGAGGTCACGCTCAAACACGTCGGACAATGAGCTCTGTTCCTGCTCTTTGTTCAAGTGTTGCTTTGAAAAGCTTTAACATCTAATACATCGGTGACGTATTGGCAAATACACGTAGGTCCCCGAAATCTTCAAACATTGATCAAACCAGCTAGCGAGATTACGGTCAACTTGTGCGCTGATAAATTTTACGCCATCGCTAATCATAATAGCAGCTTCATTCGTCGATGATAACACCCTACGGAATGTTTAGTTGCAGAAACCATGGGCCACGGCATACTACCAGCTTTCCCACAGCCCGAAGTTTACCCAATGCTACCAGTTTTCCCACAGCTCCCAGTTCACAATTGCCACATTTCGACCAATCACCGCCTGCCTAGCATTGAGCGTACCGTACAAACAATACCCATATACATTATACACGTGAGCTTATTGTAGTTATAACCCAGCATCCTTAAATTTTTACTTAGTTTCGATAGGGCTAAATGGTAAGCATTAAATTATTCGTTTACTACGAGGAAGTACCTATTTAAATGAACGGTGATAAGTGTGAAATGTTTAAATATATCAAGAGCTGTGTTCTCCATATATTTATAAAAATATACCAACGGATTTTACTCAAACACACACACGAATCAGCTTTGAGGTGTTAAATGTAATGCGTTTCAAAACTTATACCACTTATATTTAACGTTTTATCGAATGCTTTGGGGAATACGATTAAAACAACGAAAGATTATTTGATCTATAGTAGCAGTAATAAAATGAAGTGCTCTGGAGTTAATAGATTTTATCTTTATTTCTGTTCAGATGGTTACACTATTCGTTAAATAAAAACAGCGTGTTTTATTCTTCAAGTCAAAATCAAACATATTTTCAATGAAAAAGAAACAGAAATTTATGTATCTCAAAAAAGTTCTTTTTCCAAAGACGAAATTTCAGATATCAGTGTTCACAATGTCCACTTCAACATACCTTACATTTCTAAGTACTAAAATTGGTCTGCTATTGGGTATGTATATGAATCATTACAAAGTCTCTAGTGCCAGTCACTCCAAGTCTAAACCTCGTGCACGAGAAATAGGCGGGTAGGATGACGTCATTATCATCGCACAATGTAGTGAGTTGATGACTTTGGACCGTCTATTTCTCATGCGCGGCGTATAATACTCACTGATGTTTAGCATTCTGTAATGTATCTAGGGGTACATTGTACATTTTACCTGGAAGTATTGTACATTCAACATTGTACCTGGTGGTACAGTATGTAATACATGCAGTACACATCCAGTACACATTATTGTGTGTATAAACTCAAATAGATCATGTCTCAAAGATGGTGAAATAGTTTACAAACATTTCAAGGTAACACTGGTTAAGCCTTACTTGGAAATGTACTTTCCACCAAAAAGCTCTTTACTGTACAAATTGTAATTGGTATGTATGTATGTGTAGTACGGATGACGAATGTGTTTCATTGTATAGTGCAAAGTGTACAATGCTCATTTATGGAATGTAGCGAGTAGACAACACAGTCTTCTCATACGTGTACAAGTCTCAATTTACATCTCACTTTATACCCCAGGAATGCATCTTGTGAGTATTACTGTGCCGCTTTGTGCTAGAGCCGTGTCAGTCAGGCCGGCACCAAACGTTCAAAAAGGAAAAGTAAACTCACTTCCTGAGTCATTTAAAGCAGTATTGAGATTCCGCAGAATTTGTGGTATTGTGAATCACTTCCCGTCACTCAATTCTTGTTAACTCTTATCAAACAGTGTCTTATTTCACAAGAACCCGTGGCCTGTCACTGTACACACTGTGAATTCACTCATTCATATCAGTTAACATGAGATGGTTTCTTTGTATTGAACTAGAACTTCTGAAATAATTATGAAAATAGACCCGACCCCACATAAAATTTGTCGACCCAAATGATTAACTATTCCAATTTCCCTGCCAATTTTTCAAGAGAGACCTACACAATTTTACATGATCAAAGTGTGACCAAAACAAAACAAGCATATATGTAAAAACTAATATAATACTCATAATTCCACATAGTTCACAAAACATGCATCTAACGGACAATAATTTACACGGAATTGAGGAATAAAAAGCTATACACATTGCCTTGTCTGTACATCATGAAATTCAAATATTAAAGGGTCAAACCATGCATTAAACGCATCAAATATTCATATATACAGATTAAATCAACTCAAGAACCAAATTCTTGAATTTGGGATTTAAGAAAATGCGTCAACAATAAAAGTCTGCTTTCTACATCATAATCAAATCATCCTCGTCCGTAGTTTCTGGTTTATCCTTCTTACTCGATGACTTTCCACTTTTGCCTGATTTGCTCTTATCAGCCGAGTCCTGAGAAAACACGTAAATATTAAAATCAATGCCACGGCCATCACTTAAATATGCTGATGATACGGCTAAATCATGATAAATTTTCAATTCGAATAGAACAAATTTACCGAGCAGATGCTTTAATACCATCAATTAAATTCTTATTCATGTGACCTCCATCATAAATACATGTGTAAGAAATGAGTGATATTAAATCAGTTACATAACACCGCTCCACTCACCTTGCTTTTATCTTTCTTTGCGACCCCTGAAATGTAATTCTCGTTACACGCAAACATTATATCCGTTATCAAGTCATGAGAGATGACACACACACACGCACCGGTCTCGCCCATTATTACCTTTCATGTCGCGTCACAACTAAATTTAGCTCACCCGACCACGGCTTATTACTAGCAAAATTTCGCGCAATATCGCGTGTAAGGTAGGTAGTGGTCAGCAGTGAGTGGCGCGCGCACACTCGAAATGTGGCGCGCGCGGTGTTCGTTGTGATCAATGACGTAGAGTGTAAACATGGGACACGTGACAATACACTGTGTCATGGGACTGAGAGCGGTGTGTGTTTTTAACTGTGGTCAGTTGTGTGATCAACTGATAAAAACACGGAGAATCATCACGAGATTTGGCTGATTTGTGAGGGAATTTAGTCACAAGATCGCAAATAACTCCATATTTCCGGCTGAAAGTAATGACTATTGATGACGTAAGCAGGAATACGGAAATTTACTTCGTCTACTCAAGGTTTATTTTGGAAGCACCCCACCCATTGCGTCATTTAACCCGGTCATGATTGAGGTAGACTCGTCCCAAACCATTACCTCACATGCTGCTTTCAATGTTATTTGAATGTGGGCGTTGTTTCATTCTTCTCAAATTTGAAGAAACGCAGCCTCGTAGGATCTAATTTGAAGGTAAAGTCAAATCAGCCAGTGCCAGATACTGATAGGCAATTGAAGTACTAGTAGACATCACTTTTCAAAGGCAATTTTGAGAGATTGTCGTAGAGATTCCCAGTGCTACGTCATACCACGTTTCCCTGACACCAGTGCTACGTCATACCACGTTTCCCTGACACCAGTGATACGTCATACCACGTTTCACTGACACCAGTGCTACATCATACCACGTTTCGCTGACACCAGTGCTACGTAATACCACGTTTTCCTGACACCAGTGATACGTCATACCACGTTTCCCTGACACCAGTGCTAAGTCATAGCACGTATCTCTTACACCAGTGCTACGTCATACCACGTTTCCCTGACACCAGTGCTACGTCATACGACGTTTCCCTGACACCAGTGCTACGATAAACCACGTTTCCCTGACACCAGTGCTACGTCACACTACGTTTCCCTGACACCAGTGCTATGTCATACCACGTTTCACTGACACCAGTGCTAGGTTACACCACGTTTCCCTGACACCATTGCTACGTTATACCACGTATCTCTTACACCAGTGCTACGTCATACCACGTTTCCCTGACACCAGTGCTACGTCATACCACGTTTCCCTGACACCAGTGGTACATCATACCACGTTTCCCAGACACCAGTGCTACGTCACACTACGTTTCCCTGACACCAGTGCTACGCCATACCAAGTTTCCCTGACATCAGTGCTACGTCATACCACGTCTCCCTGACACCAGTGCTACGTTATACCACGTTTCCCTGACGCCAGAGCTAAGTCATAGCACGTTTCCCTGACACCAGTGCTACGTTATTCCACGTGTCCCTGACACCAGTGCTATGTCATATCACGTTTCCCTAACACCAGTGCTACGTCATACCACGTTTTATTGACACCAGTGCTACGTAATACCACGTTTCCTTGACACCAGTGTAACGTCATACCACGTTTACCTGACTCTAGTGCTACGTCATACCACGTTTCCCTGACACCTGTGATACGTCATACCACTTTTCCCTGACAGCAATGCTACTTCATATCACGTTTTCCTGACACCAGTGCTACGTAATAACCACGTTTCCCTGACACAAGTGCTACGTTATACCACGTTTCCCTGACACCAGTGCTACGTTATACCACGTCTCCCTGACACCAGTGCTACGTAATACCACGTTTCCCTGACACCAGTGCTACGTCATACCACGTTTCCCTGACACCAGTGCTACGTCATACCACGTTTCCCGGACAGCAGTGTTACGTCATACCACGTTCCCCTGACACCAGTGCTACGTCATACCACGTTTCCCTGACACCAGTCCTACGTCATATACCACGCGTTTCCTGACACCAGTGTCATACCACGTTTCCCTGGCACCAGTGCCACGTTATACCACTTTTCCCTGACACCAGTGCTACGTAATACCACGTTTCCCTGACACCAGTGCTACGTCATACCACGTTTCCCTGACACCAGTGCAACGTCATACCACGTTTCCCTGACACCAGTGCTACGCTATACCACGTTTCCCCGATACCAGTGCTACCTCATACCACGTTTCCTTGACACCAGTGATACGTCATGCCACGTTTCTCTGACACCAGTGCTACGTAATACCACGTTTCCCTGACACCAGTGTTACATCACACCACGTTTCTCTGACACCAGTGCTACGTCATACCACGTTTCCCTGACACCAGTGCAACGTCATACCACGTTTCCCTGACACCAGTGCTACGTCATACCACGTTTCCCTGACACCAGTGCTACGTCATATCACGTTTCTCTGACACCAGTGCTACGTAATACCACGTTTCCCTGACACCAGTGCTACGTTATACCACGTTTCCCTGACACCAGTGCTACGTCATACCACGTTTCCCTGACACCAGTGCTACTTCATACGACGTTTCCCTGACACTAGTGCTACGTCATACCACGTTTCCCTGACACCAGCGCTACGTCATACCACGTTTCCCTGACACCAGTGCTAGGTTACACCATGTTTCCCTGACACCAGTGCTATGTCATACCATGTTTCCCTGACACCAGTGCTACGTCATACCACGTTTCACTGACACCAGTGCTACGTTATACCACGTTTCCCTGACACCAGTGCTACGTCATACCACGTTTCCCTGACACCAGTGCTACGTCATACCACGTTTCCTTGACACCAGTGTTACGTCATACCACGTTTCCCTGACACCAGTGCTACGTCATACCACGTTTCCCTGGCACCAGTGCCACGTCATACCACGTTTCCCTGACGCAAGTGCTACGTTATACCACGTTTCCCTGACACCAGTGCTACGTAATACCACGTTTCCTTGACACCAGGGCTACGTAATACCACGTTTCCATGACACCAGTGCTATTCCAAACCACGTTTCCTTGACACCAGTGATACGTCATGCCACGTTTCTCTGACACCAGTGCTACGTAATACCACGTTTCACTGACACCAGTGCTACGTCATACCACGTTTCCCTGACACCAGTGTTACGTCATACAACGTTTCCCTGACACCAGTGCTACATAATACCACGTTTCCCTGACACCAGTGCTACGTCATACCACGTTACCTTGACACCAGTACTACGTCATACCACGTTTCCCTGACACCAGTGCTAAATCATACCACATTTCCTTGACACCAGTCCTACGTCATACCACGTTTCCCTGACACCAGTGCTACGTTATACCACGTTTCCCTGACACCAGTGCTACATCATACCACGTTTCCCTGACACCAGTGTTACATCATACCACGTTTCCCTGACACCAGTGCTACGTCATACCACGTTTCAATGACACCAGTGCTACGTCATACCACGTTTCCCTGACACCAGTGTTACGTCATACCACGTTTCCCTGACACCAGCGCTACTTCATACCACGTTTCCCTGACACCAGTGCTACTTCATACCACGTTTCCTTGACACCAGTGCTACGTCATACCACGTTTCCCTGATACCAGTGCTACGTTATACCACGTTTCCCTGACACCAGTGTAACGTCATACCACGTTTCCCTGACACCAGTGCTACGTCATACCACGTTTCCCTGACACCAGTGCTACGTCATACCACGTTTCCCTGACACCAGTGCTACGTCATACCACGTTTCCCTGACACCAGTGCTACGTCATACCACGTTTCAATGACACCAGTGCTACGTCATACCACGTTTCCCTGACACCAGTGTTACGTCATACCACGTTTCCCTGACACCAGTGCTACTTCATACCACGTTTCCCTGACACCAGTGCTACGTCATACCACGTTTCCCTGACACCAGTGCTACGTCATACCACGTTTCCCTAAAACCAGTGCTACGTCACACCACGTTTCCCTGACACCGGTGCTACGTCGTTCCACGTTTCCCTGACACCAGTGCTACGTCATACCACGTTTCCCTGACACTAGTGCTTCGTCATACCACGTTTCCCTGACACCAGTGCTACGTTATACCACGTTTCCCTGACACCAGTGCTACGTCATACCACGTTTCCCTGACACCAGTGATACGTCATACCACGTTTCCCTGACACCAGTGCTACGTCATACCACGTTTCCCTGACACCAGTGCTACGTAATACCACGTTTCCCTGACACCATTGTTACGTTATACCACGTTTCCCTGAAACCAGTGCTACGTCATACACGTTTCCTTGACACCAGTGCTACGTAATACCACGTTTCCCTGACACCAGTGCTACGTCATACCACGTTTCACTGACACCAGTGCTACGTCATACCACGTTTCCCTGACACCAGTGCTACGTAATACCACGTTTCCCTGACACCAGTGCTACGTCATACCACGTTTCCCTGACACCATACCGCGCTGTTGTCTTAAATTCCTGACACGGTACTCCAGTTCTGTGTTATACTCATACCAATTTTACGCCGCAAAAACTTGTCATGTTTGACAGAATATTATTAAGCGGGGCAATACAAAATCATCTTTTAGTTCCCATAGAACTGCAAGTGATAATTTGAGGTTTTAGACACTCTGGGCCTTGGGCATGCTATGCTGGCTAATGGAAGTCTTTTCCCCTGACCACCTCTATTCCCGTTTTTTCTTTGTATCATGATAGTCCTACATAGGGTTAGTAATACTCTTTTTTACGGAGACACAACAATAAAGTTACAATACAGAAATTGAATGCCACATGAAGTCTTTTGTACATCGGTACATCGCGTGTTACATTTTGTATAGCAAAAAGTAGCCTAATTTACGAAGACAATAATGGCACAGAAATTTGAACATTTACACGAGCTTTCTTTACAGGTTCGAGTCTTCCTCAATTACATGATTTAAACAAGTGCTTCACTCCAGCCAGAGATTTACATATTTGAAGTGCTGGTTCCAGTCACTCTTTGGCGGCTAATTAGAGCTTTACCCAACTTGTTGCTTTAAATTGATCACTGAAAATTGATTATAGCGGAAATAGGGGAAAGATGATATAGTTCTGAAAAATCCAGCAAACCCATCACAAAACTCTAAATTTCAACGTCCGAAAAACTTCTGATGATCTATTAAAGTCTAAATATAAAACAATATTTTGAAATAATTTCTTATGCTCTGATCAAAATCAGCTGGGTTGAATGCTCATTGCTCACCTACCAGTTTTAAATCTTACAATATCATACATTCTTCAATCTTGAGTTCTGAGTGAGAGTCATGCCAATTGAATTCATTCTCTTTACAAAGTCAGTGAAGTGTAACTGCACTTGGCTATAAAACTCCATTCACACTTTCTCATTTACCACTCCACTGTTAGCAGCTCCATTTCTCACCACCCCATTGTGACTCACCACCCCATTCTGTGAGGCTGCTGACTCCTTCAGCACCCCATTCTGGGAGGCTGGTGACTCCTTCAGCACCCCATTCTGTGAGGCTGCTGACTCATTCTGGGAGGCTGCTGACTCCTTCAGCACTCCATTCTGGGAGGCTGCTGACTCCTTCCAGCACCCCATTTTTTTTTTTTTTTTTTTTTGGCAGCTCTTTATCTGCTTTTGATAACGATATATCAGCTGCTGCTGCATTGCTGTGCGTATAGTATAACACTACAATACAGCATACATTGTACAATGGTTAATTTGGCAAAAATTGTCCCAAAATGACAGTGAAAACATTAAGGTTATCATTGGAAAACTGATAGAAAGGCTGACATTTCTATAAGACCAGTTATTTCAAACTTTGATTGTTTTCAGACTAATCGCTCAGGTAACATTCAGCGACTCAATCAGTTCAACGTTGCGTTGCTTGAAAGTTGTGCTACGTTCCTTGGCATTGCTCTCTCAGACGATCAGGGTTACAAATTGTTCACTAAGTCAACCCTTGTCACCCGCATATATCTCGGATTGATGGCACTGATGCCAGCGAAGTGTGGTGACTGCGGTTGTGACTACGTCATTGATCATGAGCCTGAGACTGCGCCCTTGTTTCGCTGCTTCAAGTGTTTCAGAGGGGCCCATCAGTGCGAGAGAACAGAACCCTTCATCAGACTCTATCAGCACTCGATGCACCTGGCGGATTTGTTTTGTGACGAATGCCATGGTGTTATTGACCCGATAGAGCCCAGGAAACAGATCGCGTCACACTTCAGGGTCATTACCGTCCGGCAGTCAGATTTCGGACAGTATACCTGATCTCCAGTCTGTCGGGCGTGCTATCATCCACCCAGGATCAGGTGATGCATGGAACCCTGCAGAAACCCCTTCTCAAGTACCAGAGAATCCTCCCAGCTCATCTCAGACAGACACTCCGGCTTGTCAGAGGTACCTCAACTGGAACTGCCTCATGGTATCAGCGGGAAGAAGGTGATTGAGGGCAGATGCTGTCCCTATTCTCTATTCTCCCAGAATTTGTTAGTAAGTACATCAGCGATCTTCTGACAGCAAAGTGATTCAATCCCATGACTCCAAAGCCAACCCACAAGCGGCGAGCACAGCAACCCCCAAATTCAGTGACTTTTGTGAGCCATGGCACTCTGCCAGGACAAGGACCTGGAGAAGAAAGTGGAATGCAGTTCCAGCCTCCGCCAGTATCAACAGCCTCACCCATGTCTTCAATGCCCCACCACCCTCCGCTTAAGTCGCTAGAGTCCAGGCTCTCCCACCACCATCCCCCTCTCTCACCCGCCCACAAATAGCCTCAACCCATCTATGCCTAGATTAAGCTCAATGATCTAATGCTGGAAGAGAAACGCCTCAAAGTACATAAAGCATCAATAGAGTCGGCTGAAGTCGCCAGGCTGCGCCTCCAGCCTCTAACCTTAGAGCACCCAGCACCACGAAAGCCACCGACTACCACATACCCAATAAGGCACTCAACCCGCCCTGCACAACTGCACCCCCAAATGCCTTGTTTATGTTCGAGCCCAACCAGCCCAGTTCGCCGACCTGCCCACGTTCCTCCTCAAATGGCAACAAAGCCTGTATGGCTAAACATCCCGACCTGCCTCAATGAAGGCACTTGGCTTCGCATGCCAAAGCGAATCTACAGAGCTAATGGACCAAGCAAAGGTCAATGTCCTTCTGTCCTTCAACTCGGCCTGACCCAAGCCAACCCCTTTACATCTAAGCCCAGTTTATATGCCTGGGCCAATCATGAACTTTGAAGACGACATCAACAAGTCCCACACAGTCCACCCATCAAAGAGAAAGACTATGGTAACCCAAGACCAACTTAAAGTTCTTCTGCCTCACGCCAAACTTTCTCCAAAGGCCAGTACCTCTGAATGCTGACAAGAACTGCGACTTATTGTTTATACAAATTTCAGCAACAGTTTTGGTTTGCTTCAGCACTAAACTGCACAGACAAGTCAGACCTTCTTTACCGTACCACCCTACCTGGCAGTGATGCATAAGTTGACCCAAATACCGGCAAAAGCAGCTATACCTTGAAATTGACTCTGCCCCCTAATCTATTCTCCCAAAGAAACAAAAAGCCTCAGTTTGCCAACTACCTTGCACGAGTCCATCTGCCACACAGGTTCATACCGTTATTTAAGAAAGATGCAAGCTGCCAACTACAAGACCTGCCCCAATCACATGTTGCCAAAGTCTATGTATATAGTCAGAAAACACATGACCACCATTCAAATCAGAACAACCAATGACGGACAAGCATGCTTCAGACGAACAGAAGCTGCCTGACCTTAAATGCTGACTGGCCTTATTTATTGGCTACCCAGTTTACCAGGCCAAGACATTGCACTCAACATATCTCGACAGCTAATTTACAAAGTGATCTGAAGGCCCCTCATCACAGCTGCTTACATATGGCCATGCTTGCCATGTGATTCAAATACCACACCAAAGACCATGGGCTCATTCTGCTTATAAATGATTTGCATGTGCCAAAGCCATCCGTCGCACGACACCTTTGTTTCCAAAACAGATTGCTGCCAAGACCACTGCATGATGCTCGCACACTTTGACTGCAAAATTCTCTGTGTTATTCATATAACATGTCTCGCCATATAAAATTTTGTTTCCTAAATCACCTGCAAGCCTCCACCTCTTGAACTCCCCTTCACGAAGCTTGACCCCACATTTCAACATTAAGCTCCCTTTACCCCTTTATGTCAGATCTAAAATCAGTCTTATCAAGTTATTACACAAAACCACGTGTCAAAAGTTGCATACGCCATTCAGCTTCAAAGTTCAAAAACCGAGACAGTATGGTTATGACTACCATGTACACCACTGGTGAGGAGCACACTAGAATACGTCCCTGTAACTTAAAGGTCAACAGACGAAACATCTGATCTATTAAAATTCTAAATCATGTTGCTGACACGACAACCCACCGGCACAACCCCTGGCACTACCACCAAAGCGGCACGAATCTTCATTTAATCTTTCTAATTTATAACAAGTCACTGCCAGTTAGTTACCTCAGCACCCATTCTATATGCTGCTGACCTCTTTCAGCACCCTATTTTATGTCAGACTCTTCAGCACTTCATTCTTGCTTCCGCCACTCCTTTCTGTGCTACCCATTCTGAGAGTGCTGCCACCTTCAGCACCTACCTCTGAGGCTGCTGACTTCAAATCCCGATGTCTTATCGTACTGCCACCACCGTCTCATTACAGCTTGCAACTATATCGCCAGATACGCGACTGCCCTTTCACACACATATATATCTAACAGGTTTGGCCTCAAAATATATCATAGGCTTATAGTACTGTCTATCAAACACATGATGGTAAAGTTCCAAGCTATACCAAATCAGAATGATACCTTAACATGCACCTGTCAACAAATAGCTCTCACATCTGCCCCAACTTAAGTAGACATGGTTAGTAGTTCACAACACGGGATGTTAGAAAGATGATGCACGGCCGAATATGATGATGCACTGTGCAGTTCATGTACACCCTAAGCCTCCTCGAAACTGAAGGATTTTCTCTTGAAGTTCACTGCTGATGATGATGACGTGTGATGACAACCAGCACAAGATAGACACAAATGCTGTGTTACGACCGATAAGGGAAGGAACCAGGTAATTCAAACAGCCTGCCATCTCGCAGCAATACACCTCTACCAATCCAGCACGTGTGCTGCACTGTAAAGAAAGGTGGCTGTCCCTGCCTCAACAGACCCTCACACACCACAAAGCAGCACCGTGAGCCTTCCTGAGCGAAGGTGCCTCAGAGGACAGTCCGACATTATCCCTACCAGGCACACGACATGAAGCAACATCTCCCAGAGCCCCACGCGTAAAGGCAGAAGACTTTCTCACAAAGAAACTGTACAAGTCAAGCTGCCCACAAAGCGACTATGACAGTAAAGGAGGGTTCCACACTGTGATATCTAATATGGGAGGTCAAAGCAGATGGTGTTGGAAGAAGCCTTTATAAGCAAACAGAGCACTTTGGAGGCCAAAGTTAGAAGAAACATGAGGAGAGGACATGTGGTGGACCCCTATCATGGTTATATGACAAAGAAGCAGCTATAAATCGGCCTCTTGATGGTACCACAGGTGCCGCTATGCTAAGCTCATACTTACGCAGGCAGAGCCAAGACAACCAACTATTGGGAAAGACTAGCTAAGCTAAAGCTGATGTCACTGCAACGCAGAAGAGAAAGGTATATCATCTTGACGATGTGGAAGATTCTCCATAAAAAGTTATTCCCAATTGCTGTGGAATCGAATTCCAAGGAGACATCAAGGCAGGGGGTGCACTTAGCCCTCATACCTTCTCTGTCTAAGTCGAGTTCAGTAAGTAACCAGACGCTTTATGACAGATCATTTGCAGTCCAAGGACCAAAACTGTGGAACACTATACCGGGCGCAGTAAAAGCAGCTGAAACATTCGATTCGTTTAAAATCAATTTGTCGAATTATGTTGCTTTGATACCGGACAACCCACCGGTCGCTGGCTACAGCTGCAATTGGTCAAACTCTCTGGTAGACTACTCACCAGCGCGGTGGTCGGACCTCTGATGACCTTTTCGACTCTCGGATAAACTCTACCAAGTTACCAAGTTAGTTAGTTACTCCTTCAGCACTCCATTCTGAGAGGCTGCTGACTCCTTCAGCACTCCATTCTGAGAGCCTGCTGACTCCTTCAGCACCCCATTCTGAGAGCCTGCTGACTCCTTCAGCACTCCATTCTGAGAGGCTGCTGACTCCCCAACCTCCGGATGTCTTATCGTATCACACTCATACACCGTCTCATTATTAGGCTTGTGATCCAGGTCACAGATAGTCGCTGACTGGTTCTCTTCACCGTATCATTGATATATATCTTAACAGGTTTCATTCTCCAGTAATATATCATAGGGTTTATAGTACTGTTCATCGCAAAACACATGATGTAGGTAAAGTTCCAGCTATACCAAATCAGGAATGGATACTTCCCGAACATGACCCAATAACAGTCATTCTCACACTTGCTCCAACTTGCTATAGACATGAGCAGGTAGTTCACAAACACGGGGATGTTGAAGATGATGTACACGGCCGTGAATATGATGATGGTTCGTGTAGCGTTCATGGCATGCCGCACCTTGGGCTTCCCTCCTCCCTCGGAATCCGATGATTTCCTTCTCTTGAAGTTCTGCCTCCGCTCGTTGATGAGGATGATAACGTAGGATGTGATACAACTAGCACAGATAGGGATTACTGGAACTGCCAGGGTTACTGACCGGGATATGGAGTTGAACTTGTAGGACCAGTCAGCTCCTGCCATCTCGTAGCAATACACCTCACTAATCCAGTACTCGTAGGTTGCATCTCGTGTAAAGAGGGGCAGGGCTGTCCGCCCTATCAAGAAGACCACATACAGCACCACAGCAGCAATCAGAGGCCTTCCTGTTGAGCTGGAGCAGGGGTTTCAGGAGGATGACAGTCCGGGAAATGGACATGATTCCCCACCAGGTACACTGACATGAAGGGCAACATCTCCCAGAGGAAGCCCCACGCGTAGCAGAAGACTTTCTCAGCGAACCAGGCTGGATCCCGTTGCTCCACGAAGCTTACAATGACAGGAAGGAGGGTTCCACACACCAGGATATCTACGATGGAGGTCAGCAAGTAGATGGTGTTGAAGAAGGCCTTGTTAGCAACAGAGGAGACTTTGGAGGCTGTGTTTAGGAAGAACATGAGGGAGAGGATATTGCAGGGTACCCCTATCATGGAGCAGAGGATGTAGATAACGGCAAAGAAGTAGTTGGCGAATCCGGCCCCTGGGATGTGGTACTCCACAGTGGTGTCATTGGTGGTGTTGCTTTCCATACTCAGATACTGGCACAGAGAGTGGTAAGATAACAGAAACCCTTCTAATCTTCAGATGTGATTAAGAGCGTGTTTTCAGTGGCGGGAGTGTTGTCAGTAGCAGAAGTGTTCTCAAGCAGGGTGTTGGCAAACAGTATTTTCAAGTTGTGAGTCAGAGCGTCTTGTAAGAATGGTTGGGGCAACAAACCTTTTCTTCTTGATTTACATTCAAAACTTTCTCTGTTAAAAAGTGTGGTTGTTAAAATATCATCTAAGGAATGAACAGTGACGGACAATTGAAAATTGAGAGGTATAATTGCAAACATGGATACATGAGAGTTTAAACGTTTAAATGATCGTAATGAAAATGAACAGTAGAGTTTCATTACAAGTTTTCGATGGAATTGGAAAGACTCAGGATTAGCTACAGCCGATCAGTTTGCTAGAAGCGCAGGAAAATTATACAGAAAATTATGCAGAAATCAATGAAAAACAACGAGTTTAGGTAGGTATCAATGAAAAGCAAGAGAGTTGTCAGTTGTACAGGAAACAGAAATCAATGGAAAGGAATCATACAACAACCAACCAACGTAAAACCATTTAACTATGAAATGTAAAACCATTTACCAGGCGGACCTTCAATGCACCGGTTCAAACTTTTACACAACATTAAAAGAACACAGCACCACACAGGTTCCAGCGTTTCTCCTTAATAACCTGTACTAATTGCAAGTAATCTCTATACGTGAACCTTACACAGGATACTATAGAATTCCAAGAAAACAATCAATATATCAATGTATAATGATGAGTGGAAATAATACAAAACAGTCGTCGGGCGTAATTATGATAATTCTGTTTGGAAAAAAAAACATCATAACAATAATTATGATAATCCTGTTGATAACGTCTAACTATTATAAGCCGTTCGTGACAATCAAAAGATCAGAATGAAGGTACTCCCGGGAATATACATTATTCGTATTGAAGGATACCACATAATACCGTGATACCTCTTTGAGTTCTAACACTTGTCCAGACTACTAGATAACTACTAGGTAACTTCTAGATGGCATGGTGGCTTAAAGCAAAGTTAAAAGGATTGTGTCGGTGATGAGAGACCTTCTAATTTCATAATTAACAAATGTGTTTTTTTGTTAATTTGAACTTAAATACGATTATTTTTATCTGCAGTACAAAGGTACTGCAATATTATAAACCATGTCCCTATAATGATGCTCTGTTCCGATAAGGTTAGGGCACACAAGAATCTGGCAGTATGGTCATTGGCATCATCTATATTAATAATTTCAGAGTGTTCGTGCATCTGTCTGTCTGTCTGTGTAAAATGACTATTTAAGAAGTGCATTTGATATTTTTGATCGTTTTTCGGAAAATCTTCTCCCAATTGGTATTATATTTAAGGAAAATTTGGTGGACCATCTTGATTAGTTATTTGCATAAATATCATGCGTTTGCTTTAATATGCTATGGAAAGGCAATACTATATAGGTGATCTCAAATTACAAAGTATGTTGTGCGGTGCATTTCCGCGAATATTGTAATCCTCGGTAAGCGGTAATGTGATTCAAATTCCAAGATGAGGTCATGGGCAACAGCTGTTGGCTGCTGGATACAAGATGAACCAAAGGTATCAGGTTGATTGTTTCTGTGATAATTTGATAAATAGATTTAGGGCCTAGGGGAAGTTATGAATGAACTAATAGTGAATAAAATTAGGCCAGAGTTTGTTTATTTCGTGTATCAGAATGAGAGTAGAATGGAGGCTTGAAGGAGCGGGAGTTAATCAAACGAGAAGGAATTAAATGATAGAGCAGCTATTGGGTCAAATGTTGGTATACCTACAAAGTGTGTTTCTCAACACAACCCCAGACTCATAAAACTAAGGCCAAGCTGTTTGAAATTAAAGAATTTAAACTCAGGAATGGGAAAGCAATCACAAACAGGGGCAAAATATTACATTCACGGATGATTAATTATAAACGGAAATTATATTAAAGGATAGAACAATGTTTAGCTAAATTAATGGTATGATAGTACACACGAAATTAATGAATAGTTTAAATTGCATTAAACTTCCGTGAAACGGCATAGAAACAAAAGGGTAACGGGCGCTGCATATTACAAACACGAGCGAAAAATAGGCGGTTCAGTGTCATCAACTTACCACGTTGAGCTATGATAATGACGTCATCTTAACCGCCTATTTCTCGAGTGGACATATTACACACGGTACCACTCTACCACATGTAAAATTAGGGCCACAATGGTTCATGGATAGTGACGTCACTAGGAGGATTCAGAGCAGTGAGTTGATGACGATTAGATTCTATAGTCGGTGCGCAAATTTTAAGGTTATAGCCCTTTCACCTCCCTCTTATACCTGACAAATTAACAATAACTCCAATAATTGAACTTTTAATTAAAGATATTGGATATTTACCGTAGTACATGAAAGGAAACAACTATCCCATGTGCTCACTGCCAGTTCCTCCCTTCTTCCACCTTTAAGCTTACTCTAAAGTTTTAATGCTCTAAGAATCTAAAACTCTAAGGGCTCACGACAAATAAAGCGGTAGGTAGATTGGAGTGGCCAAAGTAACAGACTCTGGTAATTAAAGTATAAAGTGCTGCGAGAGGACGCTAAAAGCTCACTTGGTGAACCTATTCATTGCTCGGTGTGCCTACGGTGCTGATGCAATTAAAAGAAACCAAGGCCTTATTTAGCGGAAGAAAGTTTTTGTCCTTTCTTCTTCACCAAGATTACCGGGCACTATCTAAAGTATGGAGATTTAATCTTCATTATAAAAGGCTTCAGGCTCAAGCTGTGCCAAGAACTGATAAAATCTAAACGCTGTCTTTTTGACTGTCCGCCTGTTCAACCTACAAGGGAGACATAGTTTTTGACGGTCCGACTAAACTGGATTTAGCTGGTCGACAATACACTTAACCAGCTCATGGATCGTGTTGGTTGATCACCCTGCACCAAGATTTTAAAACAGGGCGTTTTTTGGCAGGCAACTCCCTGGAGATGAACCTCTAAATTAGAAAAGAGTACAAATAATACAAAGAAAATGGAGCACTGCACAATTAAAGTAGAGCAGATAACTATCGACTTCTTCAAGAGATTTCTTTGGATGCAATGAATTATTCATCGGAAAGCGCAGCGTATTGGACACTGTAGGCCGTAGGGCTGAGCATTTGATGAATAAGGGCATCCTTAATACGTATAAAGGCGTAAAATATCAAAATTAGGGGGTCTTAATATAGATTAGTCGTAAAAATTGGAAGAAAATGAAAGTGATTGAATAGGAATTACTGAAATTAATCCTCTCCTAATTCCAGAAAGCTGAGAAGGAATATATGTCAATTCTTGACCAGTACCAGATATTTCTTGCTAGTGTTGACACAAGGTAGGGTAGATATCCGAAATATCTCTTCCTTCTTCAGTTATTACTCTTCTTCTGACAGACTTCACTCTTCAGTGCGCATCTCTGCCTCCTTCTCAGGCAATGTAAATCTAGCTGCCGGACCATTGATCATGCTTCTCTCTACTTAACTTCAGTCCCACAGTCGCTCACTGACTGAGACTCTCTAATAGCACATATCTATCTAGCAACTTCATCATAATTATTCCTGTTTAATTCCTCAGAAAATATCCCCATTACCTACCCAGTCAGTAAGGTGTCAGAACAATATAAGAAGTGTTAAAACCAGGAATATTCAATAGTCACTGAAAGTTCACGTCTCTGCGAAGGAGTCACGCAGCTGTTCCCAGTCTCCACTTGCTTCAATCTTTAAATAGATATTCCAGATATTGTTATACTCTCGAAGGAACACTGCACGGACCTAGTTTAGGATTTAACTTGATGCTTCAAGTTCAATCAATAGCTCATATTATCGTTGAGATCTTAATAGGCCTCTCCTTGAAAGATTCCAGCTATGCAATTCAGCAAATTGATTATAATATTAACTGTCACAAAAACTTCAATCGTCAAACAAGCAGAGCATATTTTATGAAATGTCGAAATTGACAAAAATACTTTAGCGAGATGCTATGCCATGCGTTTCCTGCTCAACTTTTAAAAACGCAGAAAACATAACCTGCGCGAAAAATGAAAAATAAACTGTTATTAGGTAGTTCTTATGTTGATAGAAAACTTTTGGTTGAAGCAAACCACTGTGTTTCAACAGGAACGGGTTAACAGTTAAAAACAAAGTAATATCGTTTAAAATCGTATAAAACTCAGCCTGTTCAGAGTCAAGAGGCGTGATCCATGCTTCCGATACGTGGCCGGATTTCTATTTTAAAGAAATCAGCAAAAGCTATTGGATTGTACAAAACTATCACTACCAGAACCCGTGTCAGCGAGGTTTAAAACAGAGTCACCGAGATAATAATGGATGTTTAAAAACTAGGTTATATTTTTTTAAACTCATAGTCCAAGCCCTTGGTCAGCCCAGCTTACAGTATTATGATAATTGAGCACTCCTGGCACCAAGTAATATAGAAGCATGAAATGATGAACTTATGAGAGAGCTCGACAGGACCAAGCAAAAAGCGAAGTGAAAAGCCAAATTCGCATAATATTAGAGCACCTCCATAATATGATGCTGTTATAATATGAAGCGTCGAAGAATTGTGAAATAGACCATGACTTGTGAAATAGAAAATGACTTGTACAGAATATGAATTGTGTGATAGACGATCATTTTACAGCAAAAACTAATTCTTGGGCAGGTCATTAAGCCACAAGGATCGTATTACGTCATCATGGCTGCGATGATGACAGCCAACATTGCACAACATCATGCGAACGACTCCACGTCTACTCGAGACTCAAATCGAAACTCTGAAAGAAAGAAAGAAAGAATAAATTGATTTACTCTTCTTTCCTCGCATCAACTTATATCGACACTTTGAAAGAAAGAATTAATTCATTGTTCATGAAAAGGAAAGTATTACGTCATCATGGCAGCTGCGTTTCTCCTTGACATCTTAACGACTGAAGCTCAAATTCGAAGATTGAACTTTGAAAGAAAGAATTTATTAATTTACTCTTCTTTCTTCGACTCGAAGCTTATATCGACACTTTGAAAGAAAGAATTAATTCATTGTTCATGTAGCTGATGATTGCTACCACATGAACTGCAGTGGTTTTCTCCTCCTTGAAACCATTTTATCATTCATATATCCGAAGTAGAAGGCTACATTAGCAAGCATCTTCTTATCGCCAATTAGAATGAAGCGCTGATCTCACCGACTCACTCCTCTACACCATGATCATTCCGTCATTTCCACCCCTCCACGCGCCAATTACAGGACAGCATTGGAACAATGCCCTCACTCAGTCTGAAGTTGTAATGACTACTTCTCCCGCTTCACGGGAGTCAGGAGTCAAGGACAATGGTCAATGTCGGGCATTGATTAAATCCATTGTTATCTAGGATGAACACCACTGAAAATATGGTTAAATTGCTCAAACTCATCCAGAATTTATAATATATCGTCCGTGAGACAATCCGCGGCATATCATTGCGAAAAGCATAGCATGTCATTGGGTTTAAGATCTGGAGCATTCTCAAGGCATATATTAACTTGGCGACAAATCAAACTCTGATTTAAATGGATTGATGAGTATCCACCTGAAGAACTGTTAAATAATCACATGCAACTGAAAAGTATAATAGAAGAAAAATGACTCCGGAATAAACAAAGATCAGAACACAATATGTGTTAAATCTCCGCATTTATTCGGATAATTCCACATCTCACCTATCTCTCTCTTTTTCAACCGATACTCATGCAATGCTGAACTTCATACGTGATGCCGCGAAATTATCTCTCATTTTTAGAATATTTACTCTTTTTTTCAGATCGCTACCGTGGAAAATATCACAGCAAAAAAGGCGTAAACCGGCCTTAGCACAGTGCTACTTGGTACCATTAAATGTTGTTCACGAGAAATAGGCGGTTGGGATGACGTCACTATCTTAGCGTAACGTGGTAAGTTGATGACGTTAAACGGCCTATTTCTCGTACGCGGCGTTTAGTGTGCGGTGTTATCAGTGTTAAGCTCATGGGTTTCCGCTATTACTAACAACCTTTAGAAGTTTAGAATCGATATTAACAGCGAGAATTCGTTCTAACACCTCAACTAAACCAGTCGTAAGCCTTTAAAATCTTTAGAATATAGTAAAAAATGGAATTTCAGAAAAATGAAATGCGGCCAAAGCATATAAGTAACAAAAGGAAAGAATGAATTTTGGGTATTTCACTATTTCATGATATTGGCTGATGACTGATGAGCAAAGGAGACAAAGCAGACCCTCCATTCTCGAGGCAATAATATGGAAAAGGAAAAATTCACCTACTCATTGTAAAATTTCTTTCAGTTTATTTTTCAAATAGCACCAAAAACCATACCGGAATATGCCTCCAAAAAATAGATAAGCAAAATGTTTGATTTTTCAAGCCTCGCTATGACCAAACTCTCAAACTGCACTCACTAAAGGAAAGACCTTTCAAATCCACAGTATTTATATATTCGAGTAGTGCCCATAAAAAACTTTGAAAATTCTCAAATGGTCTTCAACATAATATCATTATTGGCTAATGAATTCTATTTTCGGATCAGACGTAGAGACTGTAATTCTAATACAGGACAAGAAAAACAAGTTGATGATGTACTGGATAATACTAATACAGGACAAGAAAAAACAAGTTGATGATGTTCTGCTGTAGTTTGGAGCGTATAATGGGGGTAGAACTGAAAGCAGGGACTGGTAGACGCCCACAAAACGACGTTTAGCTACGTTTTGTGATGTGTAGGAGCTTCTACATCCTCAGTTTACTGTCCTGACCTCTGATAGTGACATAGTGACGACATCTGCTCCCGCCCTGCTCTTGAGAGGGAGTATGCAAGGAGTCTGCAGCCACTGGAACACAGCACTGTGTTGGGAGCAGACAAAAAGCTGATGAGAATGGAGTCATTGTTATGACTCAGAATGGAGAATTGATGAGGTCGCACCTAGTTATTCTTGCGGCTCGCACTGATCACTACTGTCAGCACCACTGTCTTGGCAGATAACTTCTACAAAACTTCTTATTTGCATATGTTTACTTGCTCTTTTCTGTAAAGTGGTTCAAATCATGAGCACAAGGGCATGTTGACTCCCTCAACGTAAATATTTCGAATCTAAAAACAACCGAATAAATGAGAAGACCAGTTGAAAGGGAGACCTTAGGGAGCCAAAGGCCAAGTTCTCTGCGGTAGAACTAGATCTGGTTGCTATTACCATGCATGATGACAAAACGAAAAACAAAGTAACTCAAATTCTTGAGAACATTAGTGCTCACTCAAATTCTTGATGAGCATCAGCTCCAACTTAACATGCGACCAATGACTGCGTCATTCAAAAAAAACAATGGAATTCGGAAGAACCCTTAGCTCCGTTGAGCTAGACTCCAACTGAATGAGGAACCTCAAACCTGGTCAACAACCACAACAAGTACAGATGGGAGACGAGGAGGAGGCTTGACAATTGACACTATCGTGTCTGAATTGGCAGTTCAATTATCTAATTTCAACGCAGTCTGATTCATCCACATGCATGATACAGAATTATTAGGCATCGTGCTAATCGATTGTTGTCCGTGTTAGGCCTCCTAGTCATGAAGGTTGACGCTTGGAGTCTAGCCAAAATCTTACGTATAATGGTTTATTAGACCGATAGTTTTTATTTATTTATTAGGCGGTGGTGATTGTCACAACGTAACAGCCAGCATTGAATGTTCAAATGACAGGTCAGTGAGAGATTTGGTCTTCCTAAATGCGGCTAGGTAAGAAGTGCGTGGTTTGTTACGAGATGGGATGTATTGACTATTCAGGGGGGGGGCCAACGCTCTTTTAGGCTCTTTTAGGCCCCACTTTCTAGGGCTCTTTTCAAATTTTTTCTATCCTCTGGAGCCTAAAAGAGCCCCAGACTAAGTTAATTGAATTTGGTCCATGCTGCGAAAACAGCAAGGTTATTTCGATATCTAGGGAATATTAAAGCTATAAAATGTTATTCCAAACATTATATGACATAATATATTGTGATACACGAGGTTCTTCACATTCTGTCCTCAGATGGCACACTTTTCAAACGCCTCATTGTACTTACTGTCCTACAGGTGACCTTAATGATGGCTCCTCCTAAAAAGTTGGTGGGAAAATAAACAGCAGGAAATCTTCAAGTAGCAAACGTTAACTCACTGAAAATGAAGAGGAGAAAGCTCAACAGGAAGATAGATGACTTGAATGTGAACAATCCCTCCTCTATGCTCATTCCTGGGCTTGAAAAAAGAAGTCAGTCTGATATCTTAGGCAATTAAGGACGAAATTCTTGCCCAACTAAACCAGCGGGAGTCCTATGCAGTCAGCACTATCAAGAACAACCCAAGTACTTTTTTCAGCTACGCGAAAAAGTATGCAAAAATGCAAGTCGAGTGTTGCACCACTAAGGAAGACAATATGTGGATCCCTCAGCACAGATTCAGTGGAAAAAAGCAGAGATCCTTCAATATCAATATACCAGTGTGTTCAGTGACCCAGCCAATGTGGATCCCCGAGCATGTGTAGCAGCACTAGGTGACCCGTCATCTGCAACTTTGTGTGACATTGAGTTCTCAGTCGAGGACATGCATGCAGCTATAGGTGAGCTAGATCCTTACTCGGCAGCACCAGATGAAGATTGAAGACATCCCAGCTAAGATTCTATGCAGCTGTAAAGACACCCTCTCTCACTCTGGCTGTTATGAACCGCCCTGTTTCTATTACATCCCACTTAGTCAAGGTCTTTGAAAGGTTCATCCGCAACTTGCAAGTGGATCATCTTGAAACTAATGGGATTCTCCCGGACAGCCAACACGGTTTTAGAAAACTATAGGAGCTGCTTGACTCAACTACTTGAACATGAGGACTACGTACTCAAGAGCCTTAACGAGGGTAAAGAGGTTGATGTCATTTATCCGGATTACAGTTAAGCTTTTGACAAGGTAGACCATCGCTTACTTCTAGCCAAATTGGAGCATTACGGCATCAAAGGCAAGCTCTTAAAGTGGATAGAAGACTTCCTATCAAACAGACGCCAAGCTGTGGTGGTTGATGGTAATAAATCACAGTTCGCTAACGTGGAAAGTGGTTTAGAGAGCAAGTTAAAACGTTAAATGATACGATAAACTTTAAATAAGGAGCTTTCGAAAATCATGTGATTATCGTCGTCAGCTGTGGAAAGTGGTGTCCTCAGGCACTTTACTCGCGCCAATATTTTTCATTCTCTACGTGGTGGACATGATCATTAAACTGGCCTCTTCAAAACCGCTTGCTTTTGCCGATGACAGCAAGCTTCTGCACCAGATTATTACCATGTTATGCAAGGTTTTTGCTTCAAAATGATCTGGATCAAGTTGTCAGTTGGTCACTGAACAACAATATGGTGCTCCACCAGGATAAGTTCGAGGTCATGAACTTCTGCCTCAACAACTCATACCTCCTGAGAAACCTGCCCTTCACTGCAGAGCTGAGGTGGTACACAACGCCTGACGGTAGCATTCTCCAACCAACATCATTTGTAAGTGATCTTGGTGTCCTAATATCAGATGATTGTGGCTGGACTCTGCAGATCAACAATGTCGTCACAGACTCCTGTAAAATGGCATCGTGGGTCCTAAGGACTTTCCGGGATAGATCGGAACTAACAATGCTGACCCTTTATAAGTCCTTAGTGAGGAGCAGACTGAGTATTGTTGCCCGTCTGGGATCCTCATCTGATCAAAGACATCCAAGCAGTAGAATCAATCCAGCAATATTTCACCAAACGCATTGCTGGGACAAAGGATATGGACTACTGGGACCGTCTGAAAAAGATGAAACTGATGTCTCTCCAGCGTAGAAGAGAACGGTACACCATAATCCATACATGGAAGATTCTGCAGGAAAAGGCCCCGAACAGCACATGTTTAGAGTTCTACAACAATGAACGTCTTGGTGTCCGAGCGAAAATTCTTCCATTCAACTACAAGGCACAGCGCTCAGTGTCTACTGCCTACGACAATTCATTTGGGGTTAAATCTGCTCGTCTTTGGAACTTGCTTCCCAAGCAAGTCAACTCAGTTTTAAAGGAGCTTGAGGCATTCAAAGTATCCCTTGGAGACTTCCTCGCACACCGGTTACGGGTTACACAACGCCAAACAGCAACTCCTTACTCGACTGGAGCTGCGAACGAGGAGATGGAGTACGTGGACATCACTGATCCCAGCTGCGATCCCTGCTAAACCCTTCAAAATGTATCAAAAAATGTATGTTTGCAGCTTGTTGCTGACCTCGCGCAATTTACTGAAATGTGGGCTGCACAGGCAGATGCCTGCAACCTCCTTTTCATTTTAACCTTCACCTTCTAGTTTTAGTAGCTTTATATTCAGATATATCACACGATTTTAACACTCATTGATCTTTTACCTCTGGCTCTATTGAACTCTTTCTCTTTTTTCTTGCTTTCCTCTAAACTGTGTTGCTCAGGAATCCGGAGTCCTGGGTGGCCCAACCTTGCAGTTGTAAGCTGTGAGAGGTACATGGGCCGAAACCCCTCCGTTTCTCTTAACAACTGTAGGTTAACCGCTGATGATCCACAGTTAAGTATCTCCCGCCTCTTATGTCAATCCTTGAATTAGAAAATTGATTACACTATTTTGTTATGTTTATAGTATACCCATAGCTGCCAACCCTTGAAAATTCTTTGGGAGGGCACTTTTTAGTTTTTACCCCTTTTTGGAGGGCAAATTATACCGTTGAATGGAGGGCAAATTTCGTAGGTATATTCTTGGAATTTATGGCGACCCTTTTTTTTTGGACGACTCTGAGATAATGCTTATTAGGTAAATTTTCACATTTGTAGGTAAATTTTCAGGACTTTAGGTACATTTTTGACCTTTAAGTAGGTAAATTTTAAAATTTATTCTAGATAGTGCTTGATAGATAAATTTTCAAAATTGATCCGAGATAGTGCTTAGTAGGTAGATTTTCAAAATTGGCGACCATTTTTTGAGGAACGACCCGAACGACTAAAAATGTGATCCGAGATAGTGCTTATTATTTGGTAAATTTTCAGAATTTTGAGTAAATTTTCAGATTCGCTCTCCAAAAAGGTGGGCAAGGTCCGAAGACCGAAAGGGAACTAGATAGTGCTTGATAGGTAAATTCTCAAAATTGATCCGAGATAGTGCTTAGTAGGTAGATTTTCAAGGCTGAATCAATTGTAACGTCTATTGGCTCATACGCCCTTTTTGCAACCATATGGATTGGGTCAATTCTAGAATATAGGGTCGGTCAGACCCTATATTGCCTCTGCTAATGGATAATACCTAGCATCTTGTATAGCGACCATATATATATTATATGGTTATACTTAAAAAGAACACACATGAAATTAATTGCACGAATAACATTGTACATTATACAATAGGCAACCGAAATTACTGGAGCATATACCCAAGACCTCAACAATGAACAGCACATAGTAAAATATCAGCAAATTGTGTGTGAAAATGAAATTCAAACAAAGATATTCAGCAAAAATCGACCTTCTTAACTGTGAAATAAAGTAAGAAAGTAGAGTTTTTTTCATTTTATGGATAAGATGCCGGCAAATAAGGGATTACCAGGAAATAATGGTAATGATACTACCAGATTACTGTTGGGCATGAAATTGGAGAATTTGGAAAAGCAACAAAGCCACAAAGGATGAAACAAAATCATTGTGGATCGTTGCTTGTCTAAACATTTTCATTGAAATTGGATTAATTTGATATCATCACCTTCAATTCTACAGTGTTTGTGTGTGTGTGTACTTACGGCAAGTACACAGTACACTAATGATCAGTTAAGATTTCACAACACTGTACCTGATCTGTGAAGAAACATTATTCTGGGAAAACTCTGATCATTTCACACGAATGGCTCTTTTAGGCTCTTTTAGGCCCCAATTTCTAGGGCTCTTTTGAGAATTTTTCTATCCTCGGAGCCTAAAAGAGCGTTGGCCCCCCCCCCCTATTCATTGAAAGGTTGGGGACTGGGGAGTGCCAAGCTGTAGGAGGCAGTTTGCACAGGCATCAAAGCGTAAAGGTATTAATTATTAATTATTATGATTAATACCTTTTCACTTTGAGAGCTGTGCAGATACCGCCGAGACGAAGTCGAGGCGGTTGCACAATGCACAGCTCGAAAATTCGGACCAAGGAGGGAGCTGAGAAATTTGGTTGAGAGCTCCAGCCTCCAGGTAATTTAAGAATAAGGCCATAACGCTCGGAGCGAGAGTATTATAACTGGTAAAGTGGGTCATTTTCTAAAGAGTGGCATTATCGAAGTATCACCTGCCTCCCAGGCTAGGCAATATTAGCTACTATAGATTGTCGTAGAACACATACAGAAGAAGATCCTACTAATGGAGTAAGTCTATAATATAAACCTTTGTCTTTTGCATAATAGGACGACGCAGCGGTTGTCAATATAACAATTAGCAGACGAGTGAAAAGATTGTATTTGTAACAGTAGGATATTAAATTTCCCTTCAATCAGTGTCAGAAGTAACAGTGTCAGAAGTAACAGTGTCAGGAGTAACAGTGTCAGGAGTAACAGTGTCAGGAGTAACAGTGTCAGGAGTAACAGTGTCAGGAGTGACAGTGTCAGGAGTAATTGCGACACTTAACAGTTCATTAGAGGCAGATCTAGCTTTTAAACAATCTGTACTGTGGACTACAGATGATGTAATGCACTCCTTGTACATTAGGGGAGGACGACAGAGAATGTCACCCCTTGTTGCCTTGTGACACTGTGATCTACTATCTACCGTCATGATGGATGGTCACGGAATCAGTTATCAGAGTGGGACAGCGGACAGTAGTACAAGCACACACGATGTAAACCTCTTCCAGCCAAAAGGTTTCAATGGTATGTGATTTTGAGACATGTGATGGCCTTTTCCAAATTCCTAGCCAGTAAAACAGTTTTCAAGTGAAAGACAACGTACCAATTGCCTATCCACCAACGTCCAACGCAAAATGATCGCATCATGATCTATAACAGCGTTATGAGGAAAGCCAGAATTAACAAAGTAGGATCCTTTCTAGGATCCCATTAGCCCGACCGGTGGCCTCCTATAATTTCAAGAGCTTGCGAATGGACTATTGGACTGCAAGGTGCCCAAATGGGTATGTTAATGGGCTGCAAGGTGAATAAATGGACATGTGGATGTCAGTGCAATCGTCCTAAGGACTACCTTTATATCTATAAGTATATAACCGGTTATTTGTTAATCTTCGTAGTATTGTATTGCATCGTTATCGAGCTGAAGTTAGGTCCTTATACTGTACGAGGGTAGCGGGTGCTTTATGGCTCATGATTTCGTGATGGCTATCAGTGTCACACGCTATATGATGATTGAGTTTTTGATGATTGATATAATGTCAGGGAATAATGCCTTCCATCTACCACACCCACTTCATTAGTGAAGGATTATAGATGGCAAAGTATGGGTGGTTGAGTGCCCTACTGCTCTACTATAATTCAGGGATATTAAGGGTCACAAGAGCGCAGTCACATTTCACAAATCACAGCGGTGCATTATTTCGCGTTGAGATCATCGTTTAAAATCAAGAGCTGAATATATAATTACAGCGATGGATAATTCAAGCGCCACAATGAAATGATAAATGAGTAAATGCTAGTTTAACAATGCTAGCTCATGCTCCAGCTGTCTTACTATGTTAATATACCTCTATAGGTAGGGCGGAAGCCCACACCAAAATTTTAAACCATGTTCTCGGCCATAAAATAGCTCACATCCTCATGACTAATCCTTCCCTTGCCCATGACTGAAGTCTGAATCCCTGCTATGCCCCATAAATAAATTCCTTCCCATGCCCCATTACTATAAATCTCACCGCATGCCCGAGTTCTCGCCGAGTTTTCAGACATAGAACAACTCACCCCCATGACTAATCCTTCCCATGCCACAAGACTTATCCCCTCCCATGCCTTATGATTAATCTCCTCCCTTTCATTTTCATTCTCATTTCAAAAGACTAGTGGTCCTTATTTATAGTAGTCACCGTATACAGCAGCAGCTGACATGCTCGCTAAAATGAGCATGGAGCAGTGTTTTGGTTTCTACAGAGGTACTTGGTAGTGGTATGGGAAGTAGCACCCGTGTCAGGGAAAACATACACCAAAATATCAATCCACAATGTTATAAGAGTACCTGGACTTTTAGATTCTGTTTTGGATTTCTTCGACTTTTCTTCAGACTTATCTTCATTCAGATCGTTCAAACTGGAAATGCGAACAATTAAAATATTCTAGTATTCTCCTAAGTTCAAATAGCATGTCAATACAGGGAAAAGGATTGAATGAAAATTTCCCAATCCAAAAAAGAGCAGCCCAAAAACCATTCAATCTTAGGACAGCAGCCCCAAACGACAAGATAATGACTGAGCGTGACTTACCTCTTGATATGCTGGGTTTTGAGGGTCAGCCCCCTCAGAGCAGCCTGGATGATCTCAGCACTCTCGTTCTCCTCCTCCTTAGCCACCTTGGAACGGAAGGAATGCCCCCTCAGGATCTTCTGTATCACAGACACAGACCGGGCCAGACTGTAGTTCCGGTAGTTCTTCTGGATCTTCTTAGCGGCTGATTCTTCTACTTCCTGGTGAGATATCAAGTCAAGAATCAAGGTAAAGTTAGTGAGGGCCCGAGGGCCGAGGGGGTTTATTCCTGTTTATCGTGAGACACAACGCAATATTATTGTGAAAAGGGTGTTATTCGGCGTGTTCCATAGGGAACATTTTCCGACAACATCCAAGAAGTAAATTGTACAACCATTACAATTATCATGATATGTGAACCGGAATTTACTCTGGTTAAGGTTAGGGTAAAGGAAGGTGTTAGGCATCTTGGAAACTGCTGCAATTAATAAACAGAACTTCAGAAGAATTTACAAAAATTCTTGTACCCCAACCCCGGTATCCTACCTTCTGCTGCTGATCCTCAGACAGCTTGACATTCTTCCTCTTACTCTCCCTCTTAGAAGTCACAGGGGACTTCGTCGGATCAGAGTTCTCCTTGTCATCATCAGCCACCTTTTCTTCCTCAGCTTTACTCTTCCGTTTATCAGAATCCTCAGCTTTACTCTTTCGTTTTTCTGACGGCGAAAGTTTATCTTTTGCACTAGATGGTGTCTCATCTTCAGCTTTGCTCTTTCGTTTTTCCGAAACTTCAGCCACGCTCTTTCGTTTTTCCGATACTTCGGCCACACTCTTTCGTTTTTCTGATACTTCGGCCACACTCTTTCGCTTTTCCGAACTTTCTTCCGCTTTACTCTTTCGTTTTTCCGAGCTTTCTTCAGCCTTACTCTTTCGCTTTTCCGAACTTTCATCTTTAGACGACTTCTTGTCCGACGGTGGATCTTCTTCCGCTTTACTCTTCCGCTTGTCGGAACTGTCTTCTTTCGGCGATATCATGTCTTTGACATTGGAGAGCCTACGTTTAATTGCAACGCTGTCTTTGATAGATTTAGCCATGGATTTGACTGGTTTCACGGTTTCCTCTTTCACTACCGGGGGCATACTTTCCTCCTGCTTAACTGATTCCTTCTTTTCTGATTCTTTCTTTTCTGATTCCTTCCTTTCTGATTCTTTCTTAGCCTTCACACTTTTCAGATCTTCAATTTCGTACTCCAGATCAGTGATGATTTTAGTTTTCTGCGTCATTCGTTCTCTGAACGTCGCCTGAAAGAACACGTCGAATTAACGAACTTAAAAGGATAAAAAAGTGAGTGATCGGGTGCGTTAACATGAAGCAAAATACTGAATCATCAGGTTACCGGTGGAGATGTGGAATACCTGCTCCTTTTCCAGCTGCTTCTGAAGCTTATCCACCTCCTCTTCATGCTTACTGACGGTCTTATTGAGTCGTCTTATCACCAACTTTGTGCTTGGTGCTCACCACTGAGGGTAGGTTGCATTACAAAAAGTTATAGCACAAATTCATGTCATAAATTTTCAAAATAAGCGATTAACAAGACATTGATTTGAGATCAATGTGAAAAAGTTCATGTTTGGAGTTCCCCGAAGTTTATTATAATTGGTGCCAAGAAAAGTAACGGAGCGTTAGTAACTTGAATATCCATAATCACTCACTCGACAGTGTTGAACTTCTGTTCCAACTTAGACCGATCATCTGTCAGTTTCTCCAGACTCTCCGTTTGTTTGGTCTGTTTGGCAGTGAGTTGCTTCAAGTTCTCTTCCACAGCAACGTTCTGCGTCTTGAGTTCCTCAATCAGCTGGTTTGCTACTGTTAACTCCTTGGTTACTTGTAAGTGCTGTTCTTCCAACTCAGATCTGGATAGCTTGGCAAACTCCGACATCATACCTGGAATGTTTTGATTTTAATATCCTGTTAACATTAAAGTCCTGGAATTATTGGGGCATATTCCATGTAGAATGATCATCTGTTTCGTGAGTGGCCTAGGTAATAATTTATGATTCACCAACGAGTTGAAGATCTGATGTGAAATTCACCTGAAATATGCACTATTCTCCAAGTCTGAGAACGGTTATCAATCCATATACCTTAGGAGGTGTATTTATTTGGGATAAAATTTCGGTGTTTGAAATTTTGGTAGGTTGAAAATATGGGGATTTTGCAAGTCATTACTCTTGTTAACATATGATAATGACGTCATTTCGAAATTTCATGGTGGGTGAAAAAATGGGGATTTTTCTGAAAAAATCCCCAAATTACAACCTTTATAAATAAACCTCCTAAGGTAGGACGCAACCAACCTGCATTATCCCCGATGGAGACCTTCCTGGTTTTGGTGATCTGCTTCCTCAACGTGTTATTGTCCACCTCCAACTTCTGTATCTTAGACTCAAGTATCTTCTCCCTCTGTGAGCCCAGGACAGGCGATGAAGTGCGGGGTCCTGCAGTAGTCCGGGTGGTTGCCTCCTTCTGATCGATGACGGCAGTTAGTCGTGTTATCTCGTGGTAGTAAGTGTCACACATTATCTCTAGTTCCTGTAGTCTCGTGCTCCGCAGATCACTCTTCAGTGTTCTGAGGGGTGATGGGAGGGGGGTTACAAAAATACAAGGTGAGCGGGGTTTAGTGAGGGGGAGGGGGTGGTAGGAGCAATCTTTAGAGGAATGGGGGGGGGGAGGGTGTTACGAAGGGGAAGGGAGAGTTATGAGGTGAGGGTGAGGGGTCTTAGGAGCCCTCTTTCTGTTGGGAGGGGGCGGGGTTACAAACTTACAAGGTGAGGGTGGTATCGAGGTGAATGTGGAGGGGGAGTACGAGCAATCTTCATTGTTCTGGGGTGGGGGCAGGTAACAACATTCACTCCTATGCCTATTTTCACGAACCCCCGAAAATACCGACTGGATTCCTGTTTTTCCTGGGCAACCAGAGACTTTGCGAGGTTCCGCAGACCTCATCATATTATGACCATCAAACTAAACGGATTATGTTCTGAGTGTAAGAGATCGAGTACAATACGCGTGTAACCTGATTATAGGCATTTATTTCATAGCGGTTATTTGATGTAATGTACACGACATTGCCCGTACGTACATTGCCCTACACCACACATTAGTGCTGTAATATGTACTTAGTCAACACAGAATCAATGCAAATAGCTGATAGCAAGGATGTAAAGGGGGACTTACTTGATCTCAGTTTCTTTCTCTTTCAGCAAACACTCGAATTTGTGGCACTTCTGTCGCAATCCCGTAATAGTCTGAAAGTAGGGTAGGTACAATGATTCATCTATTCCTGACAAGGAATTCAATATACCTATCATACCGTCATATCACATCCCATTCATTGGAACGGGTGAACCTAAATCGGTGAAGTAGTGATGATGATGGAAACGGTATTACTGCCATTTACTAATTACTGTTCCCACAATCTACGCATTATTGAAGTATCCCACCTTTGACCTCCCAATGCTCCAATCGATGCCTTTAAACGATCCCCAAACCCAAAGATCGATATGGCCATAATCCATATAGATATGGGGGTGAGGTGTGGATGATGTGATTATTGATGAAAGTGGTCGTCTAGCTCTGCATAACCCTTTTCCTGATGATGAGTTATAAGTAGTGAAAATTCATAGATTTCGAAAAATCAATCATGAAAAAAAACAAAGAATCATCAATTGAAACGTCAAACCACGCGCGCCGTCAAATTAAGCGCGAAAATAGCACACTCACAGCTTACAATAAAGTGTCGAATCGTATGAATGTCGCCGCGGATTACAAACATGATCAGATTTTGCGCGATTTTGGCACAAATTACAAAATGTGTCACACAACGTTCAAATTATCTTGGTATCAAATTAATCATTCAATCCAATAGAAATTTGAATCTATAATTTGTGGATCCCAAGAAAATAGATTCTTAGAGATAATTTACTAAGAAAACCATTGACTCATTGGTATGACAGGTATTAAGTAATCAATATACCAACCCTTTATTGTTTTTGTTCTTTTCTTTAATTAAACTTACTGAGTTTGTTTCTATCGCTGTGCTAGGGCAAAACTCCGTTCACTTGGGGGTCCATAGCTGCTCTGAGCTTGACTGTAAGTGTCCTCTATTAACTTGTCCTGAAAGGGTTAACTTGACCTCGCTGCTCAGTTAACCCTTTATTCTTAAATCAGGGCTGCTGAATGAAATGTTACTTCCTCAGTTGACCTTTCAAGTTCAATCATTCTACCAAGATGTCACGCGGTGGCAAGACAATCAACTTATTGTTTTGCAAGGTAATGTAATTCTATTTCTGGTCTGCAATAGAACAGGTTTTCCAGGTTTTATCAATATGTGAATATATTCTCTGGGCATTCTGTAATTCAATTGTCCTTAGCGTTAATCTAATTAGATGATTAAGTAACCTAATATAGCATGAATGGGTGAATTTTTTTCTAAAGAACACGAAATTCTCGAATTACGCTGCAAACTGGTATGTCTCCCATGTAAACGGGGCTGAGTGACGTCACAGATCTAAAATTAAATTTTTCTGTATTCTAAACCTAACCATGACCCTAACCAAAACCCTTGAATCCTTTTAAAAATTGACCCTAATTCCGACCCCTAACCCCAACCTTAAATTAATTAAGGGGATTCACCCCTCACATTTTGAAAACCTAATATTCAATGACCAACTTTAAGTTGCAATAACAAGAACACGATGGAGTAAGAGTTTTATCAACTCCTCCGCTATTTTGCGAAATTAAGTTTCAAAGCGATTCTGAAAATTTCATGAAACATTTGAAAATAGCGATAGCGAAAAGAGTAAAGACAATGAATAACCAACAGCAGTATCTTAGAAAATTTCGATTTTTGACGCCATTTGAGGCCTCACATGGGCAATGTTAATGGACTAAACGTCAAAAATAACTGGCCATCCTGGCCAACTCATATCTAGGTGACCCCCCTAATTATATTTTTATGAGTGACGTCATTGTCATAGATAATGAAGGCTCCTGTTTACATGGGAGACTAGCCTGCAAATTATCCAAATATTGAGAAATCTTGTGCAATATTCAATGATAAAACCAGTTCAACAAGTTTTTTGTACTGATAAGACCAAAAATTGAATTGAATAAGGTTCAAAAGAAGATGTAAAGAAATGCAAGACAAAAGGAAACGATAAGATAAAAACCGGCTTTACAAGTAACTTGATTTAAATTCATGGTTGGGAAAATAAGCTGAATAAGAATTAAGAAAAAAAGAAATTATGAAAAATAACAAACCACAATTCACAATATGAAAGTCCTCGTTCAATAACCTTTTTGCCGAGTTCTTTCTCCAGCTTAGCAATGTGAGTTTGTCTGAGGGACTTCTCTTTCTTGTAGGACGCTATGAGGGCCTTCAGACTCTGTATTTCATCGTACATTTCCTCCTTGTCCAAGTGCGCAGCTGGGTTAGTTGCCCGCAGCTTAGGCTGTGAGAGTTAGGGGAGTTTCATGATTTAGTCAGTGAAATTGGTGTTACATATGCGGCGAAAAATAGCTAAATAAATGGCCCGTATGATTGACAGATATTCCTTGACTTGGCTGATGAGCAAAATCATCCTAAGTTCAGCCCGCCACACCCTACCTTTGGAGACGGTGGGAGTGGTTCCTTTACCCCGTATCCACTAGACGGCACATTGTGGAACACGTTGTTACCCTGGTTCATGGCACTAAGCCAGGCCTGTCGAGCGTTCACTGGGGAGACACCCCCCGCATACGGCGAGGCTGAAACATGGGAGAGGGTTATGTCAGTGGAGAGGGAGGGTAAGCCTTGAATTGGGTGAGAGGGGATACTTGAGAGGGGGGGGGGGGTAACCTTGAATGGGGGGGAGGGGTAACTTGAGGGGGGGTAACCTTGAATTGGGTGAGAGGGGATACTTGAGGGGGGGGGGGGTTAACGTCAGTGGGGAGAGGGCTACTTAAGTGGAGTGGCAATAAGATACTGGGATAGTGCCTGCGATTGGCAAAATGAAAGAGTCACTCAAGATGTAATGATAAACCAAACATTCACCTTTAATTAACACACTACCTACCTCCTCTGTTTCTCTTCTCCTCTTTTCGTCTGTTCCGAGCGTTGTTACTTGGAGATCTGTTGTTTGCTTCCTGAAAAAGTGAAGTTGTGGATGGCTTGAATTGGGTGAATCCAAAATAGGTAAATATCAAATAGCGTGGACTTAAACTCTATTAGGAAATTACCAGTAACAAGAATCGAAATTATAGAAACATACAATGTGAGTTCTACACTTTTAGAGTTATAGGTAAGTATTTGCTTTCAGACACGAGATCAAGAATTCAGAAATGTTTCGGCTGAAGAAGGATCATCCAATGAAACAAAAGAAAAAAGGAAATCAACTCACGAGAATGGTGGATTCATCTATATCAAATGTGGGAACTGACATTCCTTAATCCTACATAAATAGGTGTGGTTAAAAGAACCTCAAGTTGAAAATTCATTCATACTTTTGTTAAGTATAGCTAAGTTCATCAAAAACTAAGTCGCTATTTTTTTAAACTTCAGTTTGTTGCAGACCGGATGCTCGACAAGCTGTGAGAGTGTCGAACTTCCGAATTCCGTCCCTGATCCTAGAAGGTATATATACGTAAAATGAATCAAATTGGAGGAAAACAAAAGTCGTTCTCTTTCAGGAAAACTTTGTACTATTTGTAATAATTGATTAAAATACATGTCACATTCAATTTAGCACAATGTCGTTCAGATCAAAAATACACAATGATATATTATGAGTATAAGGAATAAGATATCTGATTGTGCTGTTAAAAAGTTGAAATACTAGCTAAGTAGATAATTCTGAAAAGTAGATTCTCGTGAAACCATAAAATTTACCAAAATAAAATGTCAAAAAACGTTAAAAATATAAACTGTCTAGTTCTTTGGTAGTAAAACACGTCACAAGCATACCAATAAAATAAAATTAAAATAAAACCCATAATGTATTGAAATTCACTAAAAAATTCCCCACACTCATTAGAATTAGGTATTTCACACTTAAAATATTCAAAATAGAGTAACACTACGGTACATCACGTCAAACACCTCACACGCCTCCAAAACCTCAGATCTAGAATTTGAGAGTTGTGATGACATTAAACCTATCCCAGTTGATAGCTTGATCAGTATGAGAGAGGAGGGTCACTGCCCCAGCAAAGTGAACACCAGACACGCAGGGTGAAAGAACCTGGAGCCCAGCAAACATGTCAGACGAAGTCTCAACCAGGGTGATACATCCTGAAAAGGAGCCAGTTAATGGTAAGTTTTAGAGCAATCGTAAAGGTCTCCTGTCTCAAGTTATATGTAGAGAAGGTCTTTATCAAATTTAAGTATTATGCAGTCGAAATGCAGACTTGAATTTTGAATCGTGGACAATTAAACGATTCATGGCCTCTGAAAGGCCCCAATTTTGGATGTGTGGTTGTCTGTTGAGCAAATTACAAGTTTACATACCTTTAAGAGGTATGAAGACGGATGCGTTGTTTAGAGCAGTAAGGAAGGGAGTGGAGCCATCAACCATGCCACTGACACAGACACCTTCACTTGACACTGCCAGTCCTGAGCCTTCTGTGAACCTGGGGAAGGTTACATACTTACATAAGTACATTAGCATTACACAGATCCAACAGAGCACAAATTTTATCATAACTTTACAGAGATACTCTCTGGTAATCAAGAAATCATGGATACTTCATGGCTTGATAACAATGAAACTGACTTGAAAGAAACCCCACAAGAATCAGCCCTTTTCTTGATATTAATGAGGTTTACTGCTTTATCTCCTTTATTGTCAAGGTATCCTGCCATAACAGCCTGAAAAGGTACTTTTAGATGAATTTATATTCAATGTTTCATTTAAAATGCCTTATTAAATATAAATCACTTGAAACAATTAAAATTATTATTAAGAATCATTTTTTGACCACTTACATAGGGAATAAAGGAGCCATTTTCTCCAGTTACTTCGAGGACTGTCGCCTTTGGAGCCAGAGCACTGAGCAATATTCCAATGTTCTTTGCCAACTTAGTTTCATTGGGCTTGCTGAGTGCATCCCTGAAATGAAAAATCAATTTTATGCCCTCCATTAATTCTACTTTTCTACTTGTTAATACGGTAGAAATATCCAAAACGTGCAAAAAAGCGTCAAAATTTGCCAGAAAAATGTCAAACTGAAAATGTTACATCCCTCTAGAACAAGGAGGTGTTTTTGGTGCAGTATAATATCAAACATGTTAAAAGATCGATTTTAGATTGTGATAAGTTTTTTTCTTACGTTTTCTAAAAATAACATCGAACATCAGCTGTTTTTATCTCACCTCAGTAGTGGAGCATTGAGACACCCAAATGCAGATTTCCCATCTCTCAAAGCAATAAATTGCTCTGCTATTTCCTTGGCAACTCTAGTCTGTGCCTCAGCAGTGCTTGCACCTGATTAACAGTATAAATATTCAATCAATTGCGGCAATCTTTTGTTCATGTAGGAGATCCTGGTTGTATTACCCAACAGCAGAAGCCTAGGCCTCAAAGATACATTAATCGTAATACTAAAATACTTTGAAGATATTATAGAAAAAAGGTAAGATAGCTTAAGGTTCAAGAAGTAATTATTGGGTTATCAACTTCCACACATCATGAATCACAACTATGGTAGACATCAATCAGTACCAAGATGTGGGGTAGCAATGAGGTTGGAATGTTGGAGGAGTGGTGAGTCTGTTTGGGGTGGCTCCTGCTCAAACACGTCCAGAGCTGCACAAGCCACATCGCCACTGTTCAAGCTGTCCAACAAGGCATCCTCATCAATAATACCTGGGTGGTTTAAGCTGTGAGGTTGTATTTGGTGGCAAATTTCATGATATCGCTATAAACACAGATGTACTAACTTATTTGGAAACCATTGCACAGCACATCAAAGATTTTAATTTCAACAAGTTAAAACTTTGATAATGATTTAGGTAAGGAAGACAAGGATATGTTTATTGCTTACCTCCACGAGCACAGTTTACTATTCTTACTCCCTTCTTACACCTTTTTAGGACATCTCTGTTAATCAAATGTTTGGTGGAGGGTAATAGAGGCACATGGATTGTGATGAAATCACAAACTGGCCACATATCTTCCAGTTCCATAAATCCAATGCCATTCTCTTCAGCTACAGTTTTAGGCACAATGGGATCATAGCCAACTGTAGTCATACCAAATGACTGCATTCGATGAGCAACTATCATGCCAATCCTACCCAGCCCTATTATACCAATAGTTTTTCCTTGAAGCTCAATTCCTGAAAAATGACATCTAATTAGAAATTATCAGTCATCAGTCATATAAAGAAATAAATCTTTATATATTTTCAAAGAAAAAAGTGATATTTCAATACAATATGGTACAATTGAATATTATGGGTTAGCAGCATGTGTCAATAGACCTATATGCTGCTATATGTATAAAGGTATATTAAATCTCAGCCACAAATTTTATCAAATTCTAAGCAAGTAAGCAGATATCATTGATTGATATACATTATACAATATATACATATTTGGTACTAAGTATGAGTATCTTATCGGCTTTGGCACATATAGGTACAGTATATTTAAAACAATTATGTTAAGGTCAGTGACCATACTAACCATTTACTCTGTTCCATTCTCCATTCATCAGCTCAGAATGCCTGTTGGGAAGATTACGACAGGTGGCTAAGAGCAAGGCACAGGTATGTTCAGCTGCACTATTAGTATTCCCTCCAGGTGTATTCATGACTACAACACCAGCTTCAGATGCAGCAACAGCATCTATGTTATCTGTTCCAGTTCCAGCCCGACCAATGATCTATTTATTTGAGATGTTATTAGGGCATAACTAACTTTTTTACTTTTTTTTAGGAAAATCTGGTATTATGCTAGTGGCCCTATCATGTCAAAGCAGCTGGTTTAAATGGTAGAGGTCAGAGGACATGTTATGTGTTGTAACTAGCTGTGACATAACATATATACATGATCAAACATTTCACTATGTAATTGGGGGGGGGGGGGGAGGAGTGTCACTGTCCTAATTGTTCCAATTGTCCCTGTCCCTGTCCCAATTTAATTTTTTAAAGTTTGGTCTGGTTTTTGGGACAACTAGGACATTTGGGACAAACAAAAAGTTTAAAAATCAGTCATTTATCATTTTTTACATTGATCCAAATTTATTTGATCATTCAAATAAATTCTGACTATTTCTGCCTGATAGTTATATTCATACTTCTATATTACTGTAAGTACATAGGAAAAAGACAGAGGCAGTTGCACTGCAGCAACTGCAGCTATGTCACAGGCAGTGAGACAAAAAAAACATTGAACTTCCACTCAAAAACACAATCATTTGAGCACAAGTTGTCTCTGTAACTTTCTCCCGATTGTCCCAAATGTCTCATTCATCCCAAATATCCCATTTGCCCCCTGTCCCAATTAACTTAAAGAGTCCCATTCTTCACTGTCTCATTTGTCCCAAATATCCCAATTGTACCAGTCTGCATTCACTTTTTTGAGTCCCATTTGCCCTATTTTCTCTGTCCCATTTGTCCCAAATTTCCCTTTCCCAATCTGCTTTTTCTTGAGTTTGGGACAATAAGGACAGTGACACCCCATCATAGCTCACTGCTCAGTCATTTTTTATTTTTATCATTAAGTAATTCATAAAAGAAATAATTGCAGATTGATGTCTTGAAGTAACCATTCTTTATTATCAAGATTAAAATGGGTAATATCACCCACAATTAAGCTCACCTCAAGATTAGATGCAGCTTTGATGACTTCAGCATTTACTTTTGTAGCAGAACGCACAATCAAGCCATTGTAATCAGGTATCTTATTGAGAAGCTCAGTCTTTGATAGGCCAGGTTCATAAGTCAAGTCAATGCCAGAATTTTCAAACACTTTTAAACAATCACTGGCAATCTTGTCACTTACTAGGACTCTTTTGAGCTTCAGGATACTCATTCTTGGGTTCACTTTGGGAATTAGTAGATTTTACACTTAAAATACCAATCTTTTTACATGAAATAGCAAATTTTCAGACAAAGGTTACTGAATTTGTGTTAAAAATCTCTGAAGAGAGTCAAATATTATAAAATACAGGTTGAGAAAGCACCCCACATATGTAATGAGAGGTGTATCACAATTACAATGATTAAGAAACGATAATATTATCTATAATAATAATAATAAAAGGGTAATGGTATTTAACCATCACAATTAACATAAACAATATATAAATAACAATGGTAGGGTAAAACGGGGTGGAGTGGGACAGGAGGTAAAGAGGGACAAATTGGGGTGAAATGGAACACCTGGGGGGAAAGTGGGACACTTAACGAAATTTCAAAAAACCTACATCTATGCAAAGCTATGGTGAAGACTACACTTTGGGTAAAGAGGAACACTGTCAAAATTATGCATAAGACCGATATGGGGTAAAGTGGGACAAATTTTCGAAAATTTTCCAAAGCAACACCCCAACAGTATTTCATGCAATAAAAGCCACTGGGTAAAAGTGGGACAGTCATATTTTGTATATTTTACCCATTGTGGGGTAAAGTGGTACAACAATAACAATTGATTTTATGATGATCTAGACATTTATTTGTTATAATTTAGATGGAATGCTATTGCCAACAAGACTTTACAGGTGAGTGGGGAAAGTGGAACAGGAATTTAATCTTGATTATTGGATAATGGGGTAATGTGGGACAATTGATAAAAAGTATGGAACTAATCGAAAATCGCCCTGTTTTTGTGACTTATGTATGTGAGAATATCAATAATGCCTATTAAAACTTTTAATTCAGCATCACGAATTAAAATTATTGATTTTATTGAATTTTGACAATTTTATAACTGTCCCACTTTCCCCCAAATTTATTATACCATATCATTTAGTGCTATTTTCAAGAAAAAATAAAGTATACTACAACCAAAGTGAAAAATCTTGATGAAAAACAACCTGCATAGCATAACTGTTTCCTTAGGAATACATGATTTCATTTGATCTGACTTGACTGTCCCACTTTCCCCATTAACATGATTTTCAATGAAAATAAAATTTCATGCCTGAGAAACTTATAAGGGATGTTTTAGTAAACAAATTATGAGTTGCAAATGCTTTTTATTGCTTATATTGTGATAATTATCCTTGTTAACTATCAGTGTCCCTCTTTCCCCCACAACGTGTTAATTATAGGTAACTACATTTTTCTCATTAAATTTCGTCATTTTGGGCTTCACTCAGATGGCAACTGAACCGTTGGAATGGAGAAAAATCGATAAATGGTTCCCATACAACAAATTTACAAAAGTTTTTAGGTGGCCTTCGGGTAAAGTGGGACATTTTTAAAAAGGCTGTGAAATGACCAAAAACCAAAATTCTTGCCAAAGAGGTACTTATTTTCCATGTTTGGCCATATATGAACCTCTTTATGAAATTTGAAAGTTTAAATCTAAAAGAATAATTTTTGGGGTAAAGTGGACCAATTCATTCAATTCTCCAATTTGCCCAATTAGACTCAATCTTTCTCTGTTCCAAAGTGGTTTATTCGACTTATTCTAAAGAACTGTACATGTCCAATGAAGAAAAAACTTCTCAAATGGTTATCTCAGGGCTACAGAGACTGTCCTCTTTACCTCCACATGAGGGGTGAAGTGGGACATGCTGGTGGGAAAGATGGACAGCTTTTTTCTATATGAAAACCATTGGTTGAGATTTTTCGGCCAATTCTATGGAAAGAGGAAGGTTCATTGCTAAAATCATCAACCAAAAATTAATTTTTCGTTAAAAGTGTGACTGTGGCACC
This sequence comes from Beroe forskalii, assembly GCA_011033025.1. Lineage (NCBI taxonomy): Eukaryota > Metazoa > Ctenophora > Nuda > Beroida > Beroidae > Beroe > Beroe forskalii. Next base: position 603,207 of record WFMF01000006.1, on the reverse strand, counting down.
TGAATATGTCTCAAATTGTCCCACTTCACCCCACTTTACCCTAACTTTCTTACGCACCATTTAACTGAAGTCAAAATATTTCTAACTTGTTGAAAAAAAGTCCAGATCATTACAAACTAACCAATTATTGTTTTAAACTTAACAACACTACTAATTACAATCAAATTTGAGGACCCCGAGCTCAATCCTTTGAACCGGACTCACTGTGGCATTGCTGCGTTTTCTTGTGAAATATCAAGAGTGCAATGCCACGGAGAGAAAAGTTTGAAGAGGAGGGGGAGGAGTCCTCAGTCTTGTTACAGGATGACATGGCTGGTGGCAGTAAGGACGAGGGCTCCTCCTCCCAGAAAGCAAAGACTGGTAACACTACGCCGGGGACTGAAGACACGGATCACGAAGTTTCTTTCACCCGCAAGCCAGTCACAACAGTTTTCCATTCACCAACACCTCCACGACCACCTCCACGTAAGAAGAGTGCTGTAAGACCCAGAAAGAGCAAGGTGATTACCAGCACACCTATCACGAACTATGTGACTGAAGATGTTAACTGCCCTGTTTGTAAGTGTGATGTGTCAGATGAGGTGAAGGGACTAATGTGTGATACATGTCAGGTGTGGTTCCATGGATCATGTTTGTTGATATCAGATGAGGAGTACAATGATCTCAGCAGCTCACAGAATTCATGGTGCTGTATGAGTCGTCAGGCTGAGAATGCTACTCAGCTGAAGTGGGGGACATTAAAGGGGGAGAAAGCAATACAGCAGGTCATTAAAGCGACATACTTGGAGATCACTAAGTGGAAGAAGAACCTGTTTACCCTACCTCGAGGGAAAGCAGGAGTTCATTTCATCAATGAAGTAGCTCGCCTCATCCTCTTGTTCACTGACCAGACTGCGTGGAAAGATCTGTCATTGTCTATGGTTCATGTGTTCATCCCCCTGATGCTTCAGAAGCCTTCAATGAACTCTAAAGCTAAGACTAATGCCAAGTTCTTAGCACTGAGACTTGCTAAATGGAGTGAGGGGGATCTGCAGAGTCTCATGGACGAAGCCAGGGAAATCCAGGTGCGGTTATCCCAGTTAGCAAAGAAGAAGGAGACCAACTGCCATGTTGCATTCACAAGATTGATGTTGTTGGGCCAAGTTGGGAAAGCTGTTAAGTTGATAGACAGTAACAGCGATGTTAAGGGTGTTCATGAGTTGACACGTCATGTCAAATCAGTTCTGGCTGACAAACACCCCGATGGCAAAGCAGCACCCACGCAGTTGAAGATGGAGATAACGACCCCAGAACCCCAGCCTGTGATCTTTGAGGAAATTGATGGTCAGATGGTCTACAGAGTCGCCAAAAAATGTACATGGTTCTGGTGGACCGACACTCTTAGATGCAGACGGATGGAAACACATTCTGTGTTGCAGGTCCTATGGTAAGGCATCTGAGAAGCTGTGTGAATCCATCGCTGAGCTTGCTAAGTACATCAGCACTAAAGAAGTCAACCCAACTGCCTTGGAAGAACTTCTGGCTTGTCGTCTTATCCCCCTGGACAAGGGCAACGATAAGCGGGGAGGCATCGGAGTGAGACCAGTGGGTGTTGGTGAGGTACTTCGGCGAATTGTGGGCAAACTGGTCATCGGTGTCCTAAAGAACGACATCCAGCATGCTGCAGGACCACTGCAGACTTGTTCAGGTCTGAAGGCGGGCATTGAGGCCTCCATCCACGCTACTCGGGAACAGTGGGAGCTGCCAGCTACTCAGGGTGTATTGCTGGTTGATGCGGACAATGCGTTCAATTCCATCAACAGAGAGCTGGCAGTTCACAACATCAGGGAGTTGTGCCCACCCTTCCATCGCTTCATTGCTAACACCTATCAGCGACCCGCCATGCTTGTTGTTAGTGATGGTCTGAAGACGGAGTACATGGGATCCTATGAAGGCTGTACTCAGGGGGATGTTGCTGCTATGGCCTTTTACGCACTGGGAGTCAAGCCACTCATCACAGAGCTCTCATCTGCAGTTGATCCATCTTCTTGTAAGCAGATGTGGTATGCAGATGACTCTACTGCTGCTGGGAGACTGGTTGAAATCAAGAAGTGGTGGGATTTCGTGTGTGTTAGAGGACCTCAATATGGATACTACCCTAAGCCCTCAAAAACTGTTTTGATTGTGAAAGAAGACTGTCTCCAGTTGGCTAATCAAATCTTCAAGGACAGTGGTATTCAGGTCACTTGTAAAGGAGAGCATCATCTCGGTGCCGTGCTTGGGATGGAGGCTTTCAGGAGGGGGTACGTCGAGGACAAGGTTGCAAAGTGGGTCAAGGACGTTGAACAGTTATCTGATATCGGGAAAGATGACCCTCAGGCAGCCTACGCGGCCTTCACAAAAGCGCTATGTCACAGGTGGACATTTGTTCAGAGGACTATCCCAGGCATCTCTGATTTGTTTGGTCCGCTGGAAAATGCCCTGCGACAGAGCTTCCTGCCAGCCATTGTAGGAAGGCAAGTATCAGATGTGGAGAGGAAGCTGTTTACTCTTCCTGTCAGGCTTGGGGGGCTTGGAATCTCAAACCCAGTTGAAGCTTCAGATATTGAGTTCCAGGCCTCAGTGAAAATCACGGACAACCTGAGAAAGCTAATATTAGATCAACAGCAAACTCTTGATGGTTATCAGGCTGCGAGTGTGGCGGAAGTGACCAGGGATTGCTTGAAGGACAAGGAAGTGAGGATGATTTCTGAGATTGTATCAGACTCTTCTGTTGGCAACCTGAAAAGGTCCATCACCTTAGCCCAAGAGAAGGGTGCCGGGGCGTGGTTAACTGTTCTCCCTATTGGTTCTCTCGGGTGGGTGCTGAACAAAGAGGAGTTTCGGGATGCTCTACGGCTGAGGTACGGCTGGCAGGTCCCTAACATTCCAGCAGTTTGTGTTTGTGGCAAGAAGAATTCGGTAGACCACACCTTAATTTGCAAAAATGGTGGCTACTTGATCTTCAGACACAACAAAGTTCGAGACACAAACGCTGCGTTTCTTAGGGAAGTCTGTCACGACGTTAAGACCGAGCCCGAGCTGATCCCTATCGACTCCTCTCAGTCAATCCCAGGGAATATGGAGGAGAGGGCCCGCCTAGACATCTCTGCTCGAGGGCTTTGGGGACCTTTCCAGAAGACAATGTTCGATGTCAGGATCTTCCATCCCAATGCCGACTCGTATAAGGATCGGGACATCAAGTCAGTATACACCCAACATGAGAACATTAAGAAGAGGGAGTATGAGCAGCGAGTCATCCAGGTGGAGAAGTGTAGCTTCACGCCACTCGTGTACAGTACGTCAGGAGGCATGGCTCCTCAGGCTCTGGCTTTTCATAAGAGGATTGCAGAACGGGTAGCAGAGAAGACCAATGAGGATTATCGCGATGTTATCAGTACAATGAGAACGAAGCTGTCATTTGCACTCCTGAAGAGTGTGCTGGTGTCAGTAAGAGGATCTCGGGGCAAGTCCTCTCGTGAGCGCGAATCGCCGATTTCTGATATATCGTTTAATCTTATTCCAGATGGGCTGAGAGGGGATGTTTCTTTTTCTTAATCTGATGTGCATTCATTGATTTTCTATTTTGGCCTTTGAGGTTTTTTCAAGTCACTTCTTTCGGGACTATATTCTCATATAATACTCCCTTCTTTCATTTTTTTTCTATGAAGCGAGATATTGCTTGAACATGAGCAGATTTGAAGGATAAGTATTGTGAATATGTTTGATAATTTTAATTATTGTTCAAAAACATTCCCTGGCATTAGAAAATAAATGAAAAGGTTTTAAAAAGGTCAGATTCAATTGAACCTACGAACAAGAAAAAATGCTATCCTAATTGATGAATTTTGATTAGATTGAGCATTGCAGTAAAGCACTAAATAATAAATAATAAATTCTCTTTACATATTTATGACTTTATACCACATTTGGAAGATGATGAAAAAATCCATCATTCCAAGGTTTTGCTGCAATTAAGTCCACAGCTAAAATGTATAGAAATAGAAATAGAATTTACGGTATCTTACCACCACACTTCATTGCATTATATCAAAACAATACCTTCCACTAGAACACACCTTTTAACACAGGTTTCCATTCATTCAAATTTCAAGAACATTCAAAAATCGAATACCAGAAATATTTTAAGACTGTCGATCATTTTATGAGAAAGTAGTGAAATAACAATGAGATAGAAAGGAAAATGGAAAAGTTGATTCCCATATCACTAATAGTAAAAGATGAAATTTGGTGAAAGACAAAATTTAATATTTGCAACATCTATAAATCGAATTAATTATTATATCATATCACTTCGTCCCTTGCCAAACAAACGTAAGTCTTTAAGTTTATGCCACTATTTTATAGACTATGGAATAACATCGTAGGATGTTACCCTACCCACGCGTTGCCATGTGCCAGGCATCGCCTCGACGGGCGATGTCCGTCCTTTTCTTCTGACTTGTTGTTGGACAAAGGCGCAAAGTGACGTCCAAATGTGGAACGTTGCGCCGCGCGCGCGAGGGTAGGGTAACATCCTACGAGGCATTGCCTGGCCCCCTCGGCCTCGTGCGCGCCCCGACTGGCAACCCACGCGCGCGGCGCAACGTTCCACATTTGGACGTCACTTTGCGCTCTCGCCATCCAGTCAGAAGAAATAGACGGGCAACGCCCGTCAACCACGGAGCTGAGAAACACGACCGGACGACCCTTCAATGTTCAAATTACTGAGTAGTGAGTGTTGCGCGCTAGGAATCGGTTTCCTAAGCCCGCATAGGTGCGTGTACGCGCCGCGCCGCGAGCCCACACAGGGATATACGATTACGTGTTTAGCAGAGGCTCAGGAATTCATTTTATTTTTCATATTTGATTGTATTGAGGACGAGTAGACGAGTTAATAAATTAACTATTCGAGTATTTGAAAATTCCGTATTACAGGAACAAATTGACAGACTGCCTTCGAGTTCATTTGATTTTAATAATAATTTTAAACTTAAAGTTAAACTTCAGGTCACTTTGCACTTGCGTCAACCAATCAACCATTCGTTTGATTTAATTGTACTTGCAGCTGTCGGTATCGGAATGAGAAAAGGGATCGTTCACATATTACGTTATCACTATCAGCCGAGGGGGGAGGGGTTTTCCAAATGATAACGTTTGATTACGGGGGATGGGGGAGTTGGCAAATGATTATGCTATGTAACCAAAATACCTAAATCAAAATGTTCATGAGAATTACAAGGATTTTCATGAAAAGTTAAACTTAAAAAAGGATTTACGAATTTTTATTACCAAAAATTAACCATTTGCAGAAAAAATTGTCGAAATTATCAAAATTATGATTAAAATAGTGCTGCCCGTATAGGAGGGATGTTCACCATTCGTGGATCTCTTCCGAACCTTTTCTGTGCCTCTCTGTATCTAAGGTTTGCTGCTCTGTGCTCGATCAGAGGCCTTCTTTCCCTTTAGAGTTGATGCCAGGTTCTGGTTAGGTTTTGGCGAACGTCCGCAGCTCCATTATCCAGGAACCAATCTTTTTGAAGAAGGTGTAGAAAGCTGCAGTTTTCTTTGAAGTGTCTGTTGCCACTCTCTGATTGGCACTTAGGGGCTAGGGACTCTGATCTGGATCTTGGGCAGGACACGGATACTGTAACTGAACTTCGGTTGTAGACTTCTATCGGTTTTGAAGGAGGTGGGACCAAGAACAAAAACGTGGATTTCCGTCTCTTCAGTGGAACTGGGAGAATCTGGTGTAGAAGAGGAGGAGAATCATGAGCTGGAGGTAGAGGAGGATGAAGATAATGTTTTGGAGGAGGAAGAAGAGGAGGAAGTGTCCATCTCACTGTCAGAGGAGCTGTCGTAGACGGGATCTCCGTAGGAAAAGTAGCTTTGAATGTCATCTTCAGGTCACTCCATGATGTTGATGATTGAATTTGAATTGGAACATATGATTATGATACTGTTCTAAGTTTTTGTCGGTTAATAAAGTTTTTGGTGATGTCAAAATTTGGGGGGGGGGGGGTTGGGCCATGATTACGTAATATTTTCCCAAATGAAAAGACTATACGAGGGTGATTTGGCCCGGCCATGATTACTTGTGATTACGGAGGGGGAGGGGTAAAAATTGCCCATAAATTTATTACGTAACACGTGAAAGATCCCAAACCACTGCTATTGCTTAGGTTAGGGCATCTGCATCAGAAATCAAAGTTGGAGTTGATCTTATGGAACATAAAAATGAAATGAAATAAATGACTCCAAGTTCTGCTTCTATATATCATATCGTAGAATAACTTTAACTTTAAGACTTTAAGATAAGCCGCGCACATAAAACTAAAAGACGCGCAAACTGCAGTTCGAACTCTCAATAATGCCAGGAATATTGCATTATATTTGTTATCACGGTGCTCATTGCTCAGCGTTCTGTTCAAGTTTTAGACACTAGGATTACAGTACTAATATCGGCGGCAAATCAACCTATTGGTACCCACAGGTGCGCTTCAAGTCGACCGTTAACTCGCACGCTTATTGGTCGATGTCATGGGATCAAGTGGGTAACTATACAGTATATAAACCTATTGAAGGTTACACGTGCAACGTGATATAACAGTAACATGATATAGAGGACACAAAGTCAAAGAATTACCAAAAACTAAAGCTGATGAAGTGTTCCGGATTTGGTTCTGCTTAATAAATCGAGTAGAAACTGGGGGCCTCCCTCGGTGCGTAAGTCTCGTTTCAAAGAACTGCTCTTGATAATGTGCCAAATCTTAGGAGTTCCTTGCTGGTACTACAACTTTCTCGTCTTTCTGAGAGGAAATAAATAAATAAAAAAGGCGAAATATATGAAAATTGAACTGTATGATTATCCGCCAATTCTTCAATTCACCGTTTTCAAAAAAATCCGCCGATCATAGTCTGCTGCTTCAATTTACTCTTACTAAAAGAGAAAAGATAATAGAGTTTGCCGCTCACCTTGATATTCTCCGCCACTGACACCAGATAATGTCGGTCGTTGTGCACGTTCCTGTCGTTGTGAAGCTTCTTGTACACGCTGTTCATGTTGCTCGCCAGCTTCATCGACCTCATACGACGATTGCATTCTGAGTTAGGACCTTCTGGTGTGTTTGGATCATCAAGAGGCATGCGGGCATTGGATTAAAGTCCAGGATGTTAAATACGTGAAAAAATCGCCAAAAAGTACGACGTATTGGCCTCTGAAGAAAAATACGCGTATTTTTCTCACAATACGTGACTTAGAAATTAGAACACGGATTCTGAATAGGGGTTGTTAAATACGAGAAAAAGTACGCGCGCATGCGCTTCCAAATATAATAAAACGATGGTAATTGGTATCATAAACATTTAGAGTGCGCGCGCGACCAATCCATGACAATACAGTTTGTTCGAAGTTTGAGCAAAATTTCAATATTTAAGGAGAAAAATACGGCAGATTCTGCCAAAAAATACGTATTGTACTTTTTGTCGCATTTTTCAAAAATACGGATTTAACAACCTTGTGATTAAAGGGCATGCGGGCATTAGATTAAAGGGCATGCGGGCATTGGGTGGGGGATATTCAGACATTGAATTAGGGTACATGCAATACACAGGACATTGGATTAGGGTACACACAGGCATCGGATCGGGGCAATCGTGGGATTCGATGGGGGAGGGGGGACGGGGATATAATTTGTTCAAGGCATGCTGGGTGTTGCGTAAACGCACTGCCTGGCGTGTTGTATTCCCAAGTTTTTGGCTTGATTCATGTCCAAGATTTGGTGTTTTTCACCCCTCTTATTAAAGTGTGATTCATGCCCACCTTCTGGTGTGTTTTTAGAGATTGCCAGCAGAGTATCATCCTTCCCTTTACTCCCTGTTTCATACGTTTGCTTCTTCAACTTCTGAAGGGGTAGAGACGGTCAATTTCTGATTAGGTCAGTGGTGTAGTGGTATCGGTTTGACCACAAGATCGAAAGATCCTGAGTTCGAATCCCGGCCAGCGCCACTGAGCTAAGGGTGAGAGATTCATCTCGAGCCTACCCAGCCCGACGGTTCACTCAGCCGAGCGTACAAGAAACTGTGCGGGAGGGTTAAATGAGGAGCTGCCCATTGCAGCGAAGTCTCGGGCGAAGAAAGTACCCAAAGTATGGATTACACTTCCTTAACCGTCACTGGCTTGATTACTTGAATCCTTCGATTCCTGTCATTGGCTGTTACAGCTGTTGGAATAGAAGTAAAACCTTCGAAATAAAAAACAAGGTTAGATTTAATTTGAAAAGAACTGCTGCTTACACATATCTGTGGTAGTGGTTCTACTGGTCTATAATCTAAGAATATGGAAATATTTGCACTTCAAAAGGACCCTACAACACCCGAAAGTATCTGCCCTCAAAGCAGTTGAAAGCACCTGTATGGGCGGTGGGTTGTTCGAATCAGGGCTGGTTCGGCGAGGATTCCGCCTGTTGGGAGAGGGGTGCGGGGAGGGTCGGGGCGAGCCACGAGGCGAGGGCCGAGGGGAAGGTCGAGGAGAGGGCCGAGGGGAGTATTTGGGTTTTGATTCGAACTCAGAGTACTCATCTCCGTCAACAGAACACTCCGGCCCTCTGTTCATTTCATTCTCCTCCTGGAACAAAGGTAGAAGTAGGATCAATATAAAGTAGGAATGTAGCGGATAGAAATATAGCCGGATTAAAATACCAAGCATAATACGATCACTGGAAATCAAGCCACCAAGGGTGTTTTCAAGCGACAAATAATCCCATTGGAGCCCTGGTAGATTACCGTTAAGTTACTGTGAAGTGACTTTGCGCGTTTACTTTTAGCGGTTGGTTACCTGCCAGTTACAGAAAGGTAACAGACAGGTTACTGTCAGTCGAGATCCTAATGGCCACTCACGTCTGAGACGATGGTTGCTTTGATCTTCTTGAAGGTCCCGAAAACAGAATCCGCAAGTTTGTCCATGCACCAACGCCTTCTTCCTAAGCAGGGGTTAAACGGGTGGATCACATTGATAAATCTGTAAAATCAAAATGGAAACATCGTATCAATACAATGTAGAATCTTAAATTCTGAAGTATGACCTTTATTAATATTCGAGTCATGGTCTAACTATAGAACGCTGTAAGCTTGCCCCAACTTTGCAACGTCCATCAATATTAAGTTTGAAGCAAATCACTTTTAAAGTCAATTATTGAGGAATTTCCAATTTTAGTTTTCAAAAGTAATTGTCAAATGATAGGGGAATGGGGACTTGACTACTTGAGCTAATTTTTCCAATAGAGATAAACGGACGTTTTTATGCTTTTCATAAATTCAAGAAGTAAATTAAAGTAAAATTCAAATGAAGAAGTTCTGGAGAGTATCAGTAACATTTATTCAATACCACTGCAACCTATCAGAGTATCACCAGTCTAACTCCAGCCATGAGCCATTACCAAATAACGGATTACAGGACGTGTACAATAGCCCTCTTCCATTGCATTGTGCTCTACGTAGTGTATCATGAGTTGTTCAATGAGTCGGGCTCAAGAGCCGTTATAAAGTCAGGCTAGGGTGATATGAGGGGTACCTACGTCCTACCAGTATTTAAGTATTAAGGTTTAGGTGGAGGGCACTGCTCAATTCCCATGCAGGTCATGGAAATCAGCGAATGATTCGCAGGAAAAATGGGAAGAATGGGGAATTTGCCAGATATTTTAATACTCTGTCGATTTATTCGTCTTGAAACCACATTCTCAATTTGTGTTACATAATATCGTGACCGATTGATATTGATGCATGTTGTTAAACAGCTGCGAATTATTTTTGCATTTCTAACGGTTTAAAAAAGCGTTTTTTATTGTGGAATTCAAAAGGGGGTTTTCCAGAATCAAGGATAGATAAAGGAGTTTTTACCAAGATCAAAGAGTTTGTCATGTAGGATCAAGGAGAATGTCCCAGGATCAAGGAGAATGTCCCAGGATCAAGGAGTCTGTCGCAAAATCAAGGAGAGTGTCCCATGAACATCAAATGTGTCCCAAGATCAAGGTAAGTCCTCAGGATCAAGCAGAGTGTCTCAGGATCAAGGAGAGTGTTCCAGTATCTAGGAGTGCCTCAGGATCAAAGAGAATGTCCCAGGATCAAGGAATCTTCCCCAGTACCAAGGAGTTTGTTTCCGGGTATCCCAGAATAAATAAGTGTGTTCCTGGTTTAAGATGAGTGTCCCAGGATCAAGGAATCTGCCCCAGGACCAAGGAGTTTGTCCCAAGGTCAAGGAGTGTGTCTAAGAATAAAGAAGAGCGTCCCAGGATCAAGGAGCATGTCTCAGGGTCAAGAAGTGTGTTCAGGATCAAGGAGAGTTTTCCAGAATCAAGGATAGTGTTCCAAGATCAAAGAGTTTGTCATGTAGGATCAAGGAGAATGTCCCAGGATCAAGGAGTCTGTCCCAAAATCAAAGGGGAGGGGTCCCATGAAACAAACGTGACCCAGGACCAAGGAGAGTGCTTCAGGTGGATAAGGAGCTCCTTTAAAAAAAGTTGAGGGGTGTCCAGAAAATTGGTTTTATTTAAAAATAACAACGGGGGGCCAAAAAGTGGCAACCCTTGACCCCCCACTTTTGTCATTTTAGCTTTTTCTGGGGGGAGGCTTGATTTTGCTCAAAAAAAGTCATGATTAGACTTTTTTAACATAGTTTCTTGAAAACAGGGATTTTACCGGAGGAAACGATTTTTTTATCATACTGGGGATGAGACTTTGTTCATACCAAAAAACTTTGGGAAATATTGAAAAACAGCCCTTTGCCAGAAACCGAAAAAAACGATTTTTGGTCATTTTGGGTTTTTTGGGAAAAAAAATGTACACCCTGTTTGGGGCGGGCCTTTTACCGAAGTATTTTAACACCCCCGTTTGATGGCAGTGGAGTTTTGGGGGTCTAGAATAGTCGGTTATGTTGAATTATTAGCACCGATTTGCGTCATGACGGCCAAGATGTCCAAAAACAGCATCCGGCCAGAAGTGTCGTAGAGACTTGTTTTGGGCTCAAACGATTGCAATGGCCGTTTATATTAGACTTGAATAGCTTGTGTCGCCCCTGAACCGAGGCCAGAGTGTCAAAGTATGAGCGATGGCTCGTACCAGTTAATTTTGCTCATACTTGCCAGAAGGTCATAAAGACTCCCTGTTATTCAAAGAACACACTGGCATAAGCAGCGAGATTCTGTAATGAATATGCCCAAATGCTCAAAAACTGTTAGAGGTTAAAAACTGATTTTTGGTTAGCCTATGTGAGATTTAGAAATGAATGCAGAATCCATGTTTTGATGTGCAAACCAAAATTTTGGACCCCAAAAATGTTTTCAAACATCCAGAGGATGTGATGAAAAAGGTTTTGGGGTCTAAAATTTTGGTTTGCAGATCAAAACATGGATTCTGCATTCATTTTTTACCAAATCTCACATAGTATAACGGCCAAAAACCAGTTTTTGGCCTATAACTGAGTTTCTGAGCATTTTGGGGCATATGTTCATTCACAAGTCGTATATAAACATGCCAATTGTGGTTCTTTTGAGCTATTAACGAAGTCTTTATGACCTTCCTAGCCCAAATTATGAACAAATTAACAATTTTGAGCAATCGCTTTGGCTCAAAATGCTTTTTGGCCTGTAACTCGGTTCAGGAGCATTTTAGAGCATATGTTTATTAACAAGTCTAATATAAACATGGCCATTGCGATTCGTTTGAACCCAAAAACAAGTCTCTACGACCTTCCTGGCCCAAGATATGATTTTTTGGACATGCGCGTCAAAAAAATGACACCAAATCCAGTTGCTAAATAGTTCAACATAGCCATTGTGACTATTCTAGACCCCCAAAACCTTTTCCGTCAAACGAGGGATGCTTGAAGAACATTTTCAGGGGTAAAATTTTGGTCTCGACCCCAGAACATGGATGCTACATTGATTTTTTGCCAAAAATTCCACAGCGAAAATGACCAAAAATCAGTTTTTTGCCTATAACTTGGTTTCTGAGCATTTTAGGGCATATGTTTATTCACAAGTCGTATATAAACATGCCAATTGCGGTTCTTTTGAGCTATGAACGAAGTTTCTGTGACCTTCCTAGCCCAAGTTATGATAAAATAATCGATTTTTAGCCATCGCTTTGGGTAAAAAATGCTTTTGGCCTGTAACTCGGTTCAGGAGCATTTTAGAGCATATGTTTATTAACAAGTCTAATATAAACATGGCCATTGCGATTCGTTTGAGCCCAAAAACAAGTCTCTACGACCTTCCTAGCCCGAGATATGAATTTTTGAACATGCGTGCCAATTAAATGACAAAAAGTGGGCGTGGTCACCTGTTCGCCACAATTTGAAAATTTCTACCCCCCTCAAAGTTGATTGTTATCATTTGAACTAACAAATTCCGATGAGAAATTCTCTCGACCTCGAAAGGGCTACTCAACTTTGGCTAGCTACTGGAGTATAGGACCAATTTAGTAGGATAAGGAATCACAACAGCCTGCCACAGGCGAAAATTTTTGGTGTTTTGCATTCATATTTGCAGGAATCTGTATAATTTTACTACAACAGCCCGCCGCAGGCGAAAATTTTCAGGAATTTTTGCATCTAAATCTACCTCTACAGTCAATTTGGTATCAATAATTTGCTTACAATAGTCCGCCAAACGCGAACATTTTATATGTTTCACATCTGTGGCTGGGTCCAAAACCAATTCATTTACACAATTTGATTTTGATCACAACAGCCCGCTGCAGGCGAAAATTTTTAGGGTTATTCGCATCTGAATTTGCCTCTTAAGTCAATATGGTAATGAACAATTTGATTGAAATAACCTGTTGCAAGCGAAAATTTTAGTTGCTATGCATCCGTGACTGTGTCTTGGTTGATTGAATAACATAATTTCATCAAAACAGCCCATGACAGGGGTAAATTTTTAGGGTTTTTTGCATCTGAATCTGCCTCTAATATAAAGTCAATTTGGTACCTATTGATAATTTGATTACAGCAGTCCGCAGCAGGCGGAAATTTTAAATTCACTTCACACTTCCTGGGGCTGTGTCTAAGTCCAATTTATCATTTCATCAACGCAATTCGATCACAACAGCCTGCCGCAGGCGAAAATTTTTAGAATATTTTGTATCGTAATAAGAAATGTGCCTCAAAAGTCAATTAAGTAATAATAATTTGCTTAGAATAGTCCGCCGAAGGCGAAAATTTTCTCAAGTTCCACATCTGTGGCTGGGTCTGAAACCAATTCATTGACACAAATTGATCACAGCAGCTCGCCGCAGGCCAAAATTTTTAGGGTTTTTCCATCTGAATCTGCCACCTCAGTTAATTTGGTGATGAACAATTTAATTGGAATAACCCGTTGCAAGCGAAAATTTTAATTGTTCTACATTAATTGAATAACATAATTTGATCACAACATAACAGCCTGCCGCAGGCGAAAATTTTTAGGGTTTTTTGCATCTGAATCTGCCTCTAATGTAAAGTAAATTTGGTATTGATAATTTGATTTAACAACAGTCCGCCGCACATGAAGATTTTTGCATCATAATGCGAAATCTGCCTTTAAATCATAGCTTCCGACCATTGAAAATCCGTTCGGAGGGCAGTTTTTTGCCCAAAAAGGAGGGCAAATCAACGCAAAAAGAGGGCAATATTCTACAAAACAGTAGCGACCTTTTTTTTTTTTTTTTTTTTTTTTTTTTTTTGGTCGCCGCCCAGAAATGCAATCCGAGATAGTGCTTGTTAGGTGTATTTTCACAATCGTGGGTGTATTTCAGGAGCTTAAGGTGTATTTTAGGTGGATTCAGTAGAAGTGTATTTACAAAATCAATCCGAGATAGTGCTTAATGGGTGTATTTCATGAACTTGATGTGTCTGTCAGGTGCAAGTTTACTAAAGAGTGTATTTCGGGAACTTAAGGTGTATTTTAGGTGAATTCAGTAAAAGTGTATTTACAAAATCAATCCGAGATGGTGCTTGTTAGGTGTATTTTCACAATTATGGGTCCATTTCAGGAACTTAAGGTGTATTTTAGGTGAACTCAGTAAAGTGTATTTACAAAATCAATCCGAGATAGTGCTTGTTGGGTGTATTTCATGAACTTGATGTGTCTGTCAGGTGCAAGTTTACTAAAGAGTGTATTTCGGGAACTTAAGGTGTAATTTAGGTGAATTCAGTAAAAGTGTATTTACAAAATCAATCCGAGATGGTGCTTGTTAGGTGTATTTTCACAATTATGGGTCCATTTCAGGAACTTAAGGTGTATTTTAGGTGAACTCAGTAAAGTGTATTTACAAAATCAATCCGAGATAGTGCTTATTGGGTGTATTTCATGAACTTGATGTGTCTGTCAGGTGCAAATTTACTAAAAGTAGATTTCCAAAATCAATCGGAGCTAGTGCTTGTTAAGTGTATTTCCGAAATATGTGGTCGACCTTTTTTTTTTTTTTTTTTTTTTTTTTTTTTTTGGAAACCGCCCAGAAAGACCTATTTAAGGCCATATGTGTTAGGTGTATTTTGAGATGGGTCAAAAAGGAGGGCAAATTGGGCCTAAGAGAGGGCAAAAAAGAGGGCTCGGAGGGCAAGACCCAAAAAGGAGGGCAAAAAGAGGGCATGAGAGGGCAGTTCGGAAGCTATGCTTTAAATTCAATTTAGAATCACATCATATTCCTTTTGCTCATGAATTAAACATATTTGTGACACTTGACTTAAAAATATGAACATTTTCCTCTGCCGTCAGAATCTAAAATTAACATTTTCATACAAAAAAAATCCTCTCAAACCACCAAAAATTTCCTCTCAAAATCAATTTCCTCCGAGTCAGACTCTCGGACTCGCGTGTTTCTGGATGTGGGCCTCCAAAACCTCGGATCTAGAATTTGAGAGTTGCGATGACATTAAATCTATCCCAGTTGATGGCTTTGTCAGGATGAGATAGGAGGGTCACTGCCCCGGCAAAGTGAACACCAGACACACAGGGTGATAGAATCTGGAGTCCAGCAAACATGTCAGACGTAGTCTCAACCAGGGTGAGACATCCTGAAATGAAGTTGGTTAATGACAAGTTTTGTAGCAATCGTAAAGGTCTCATGCCTCAAGGTTTATGAAGAGAATGTATTTATTACATTACTCGAAAATGCAGACTTCAATTTTGAATCATGGACAATTAAACGATTTATGGACTTTTTGGGCGACCATACAGATCCAAACTACCTATGACTAAAAACTGTTTTTGCCATGAAAAAGTATTGCAGAAAGTCCACTTGAATCGAATTGTCAAATTACATGAGCAAATTACAAGTTTACAAACCTTTAAGAGGTATGAAGACGGACGCATTATTCAGAGCAGTAAGGAAGGGAGTGGAGCCATCAACCATGCCACTGACACAGACACCTTCACTTGACACTGCCAGTCCTGAGCCTTCTGTGAACTTGGAGAAGATTACATGAGGACATTATATTAGTATTACATACAGATCTAACAGAGCACATTTGATCATACATCCCAAAGATACTCTCTAGCTATCAAGAAATCATGGATACTTCATGGCTTGGTAACAATGAAACTGACTTGAAAGAAAGCCCACAAGAATCAGCCCTTTTCTTTATATTAATGAGGTTTACTGCTTTATCTCCTTTATTGTCAAGGTATCCTGCCATAATAGCCTGAAAAGTTACTTATTACTTATTATTAGAATATGAATCAATCTTCAATATTTATTATTTCATTTAAAATGCCTCATAAATCAATTGAATCATTTTAAAAATTAAAAAGTATTTTGTGACCACTTACATAGGGAATAAAGGAGCCATTTTTTCCAGTTACTTCGAGGACTGTCGCCTTTGGAGCCAGAACACTGAGTAATATTCCAAGGTTCTTTGCCAACTTAGTTTCATTGGGCTTACTTAGTGCATCCCTGAAATGAAAATCAATATTATGCCCTCCATTAATTCTACTTTTCTGCTTTGAAATATGATCTAGAAATATCCAAAGCGTACCAAAAATCGTCAAAATGTGCTCGAAAAATGTCAAACTGAAAATGTTACATCCCTCTAGAACAGGGAGGTGTTTTTGGCGCAGTAAAATATTAACCAAGTTAAAATGTAGATTTTGAATTGTGATAAGTTTTTTTTCAATTTCTAAAAATAACATCCAACAATCTGTGATAAGACATTAGGAATCATCTGTTTTTATCTAACCTCAGTAGTGGAGCATTGAGACACCCAAATGCAGATTTCCCATCTCTCAAAGCAATAAATTGCTCTGCTATTTCCTTGGCAACTCTAGTCTGTGCCTCAGCAGTGCTTGCACCTGATTAACAGTATAAATATTCAATCAATTGCGGCAATCTTTTGGTCATGTAGGAGATCCTGGTTGTATTACCCAACAGCAGAAGCCAAGGCCTCAAAGATACATTGATTGTAATACTGAAATACTTTGAAGATATTATAGAAAAAAGGTAAGATAGCTTTAGGTTCAAGAAGTAATTATTGGATTATCAACTTCCACACATCACAGGCATGGATCCAGCCCAGAATTTTTGGGGGCGTGCAAATTTGAGCTCATTCGACGCCGCTTCGCGGCGCCTCATTCGCAGTAAGTGCGTTTTTCGAAAATAAAGATAATTCAAGTATGTATTTGCACTAGCAGGGGCCTGGGGGCGGCAGCCCCCAGAAGCCAGAGGTCTGGAATGTAAAGAAGTGTCATCTCAATAGGGTTTTTGCATTGTTTTCATCTCAACAGCTTCATCGTTGTAGTCGAACTCAATTTCACTTATTATATTCACAATCAAAAGAAAGAAAGAACAGCAGGGGCCTGGGGGCGGCAGCCCCCAGAAGTCAGAGGTCTGGAATGTAAAGAAACGTCATCTCAATAGGGTTTTTGCATTGTTTTCATCTCAACAGCTTCATCGTTGTAGTCGAACTCAATTTCACTTATTATATTCACAATCAAAAGAAAGAAAGAACAGCAGGGGCCTGGGGCGGCGGCCCCTATAGCCAGAGGTCTGGAATGTAAAGAAATGTCATCTCAATAGGGTTTTTGCATTGTTTTTATCTCAACAGCTTCATCGTTGTAGTCGAACTCAATTTCACTTATTATATTCACAATCAAAAGAAAGAAAGAACAGCAGGGGTCTGGGGGCGGCAGCCCCCAGAAGCCAGAGGTCTGGAATGTAAAGAAATGTCATCTCAATAGGGTTTTTGCATTGTTTTCATCTCAACAGCTTCATTGTTGTAGTCGTACTCAATTTTACTAAATATATTCACAATCAAAAGAACGAAAGAACAGCAGGGTCTGGGTGGCAGCCCCCAGAAGCCAGAGGTATGGATTTTAAAGAAATGTCAAATCAATAAAGTTTTTGCATTGTTTTCATCTCAACAGCTTCATCGTTGTAGTCGAACTCAATTTCACTTATTATATTCACAATCAAAAGAAAGAACAGCAGGGGCCTGGGGGCGGCAGCCCCCAGAAGCCAGAGGTCTGGAATGTAAAGAAATGTCATCTCAATAGGGTTTTTGCATTGTTTTTATCTCAACAGCTTCATCGTTGTAGTCGAACTCAATTTCACTTATTATATTCACAATCAAAAGAAAAGAAAGAACAGCAGGGGTCTGGGGCGGCAGCCCCAGAAGCCAGAGGTCTGGAATGTAAAGAAATGTCATCTCAATAGGGTTTTTGCATTGTTTTCATCTCAACAGCTTCATTGTTGTAGTCGTACTCAATTTTACTAAATATATTCACAATCAAAAGAACGAAAGAACAGCAGGGGTCTGGGTGCGGCAGCCCCCAGAAGCCAGAGGTATGGATTTTAAAGAAATGTCAAATCAATAAAGTTTTTGCATTGTTTTCATCTCAACAGCTTCATCGTTGTAGTCGTACTCAATTTCACTTGTTATATTCACAATCAAAAGAAAGAAAGAACAGCAGGGGTCTGGGGGCGGCAGCCCCCAGAAGCCAGAGGTCTGGAATTGAAAGAAATGTCACCTCAATAGAGTTTTTGCATTGTTTTCATGTCAATTTTCAACAGCTCCGTCGATTTTGTCGTACATTATTTCACTAAATATATTACCAATCACCAGGAATAAAGAACAGCAGCGGTCTGGGGTGGCAGCCTCCAGAAGCCATATGTCTGGAGTAAGACATGACTGTTGTCACCGCAATAGCTCAATAGGGTTTTGCAATGTTTTCATTTCAACAGCACGATCGATAATGTCGCACTCAATTTCAATAAATTTAATATTGTTAATCAAATGAACAGCAGGGGTCTGAGCCCTCAGACTCTGAGGGCGGCAGCCCCAGAAAGCCAGAGTTTGGGAAGAAACAGTTTTGGAAGAAACAAGTGAAGAAGTGACAACAATAGCGTATTCCCATTCAATTGATACTTTTATGTCTCCAAACCAATAATTCAGTTCATGTAAAGCTTGTCCGTGGAGACAATTACTGCAGCATCTGATGTTCTCAGTGGTATTTTAAATTCTAATGATGCTTTAGTTTGAAATCTTTGAATTGCACGCCCAGAGCACGCCCCCAAATTTTTGTTTGGGGGCGTGCGCACGCCCCCAGCACGCCCCCGTGGATCCATGCCTGACACATCATGAAACACATTTATGGTACACATTACTCAGTATCAAGATGGTAAACATTAATCAAGAAGATGGTACACATTATTCAACAAGAAGGTAAACATTAATCAGTAAACATTAGTCAGTAAACATCAATCAGTACCAAGATGTGGGGTAGCAATGAGGTTGGAATGTTGGAGGAGTGGTGAGTCTGTTTGGGGTGGCTCCTGCTCGAAGACATCCAGAGCTGCACAAGCCACATCACCACTGTTCAAGCTGTCCAACAAGGCATCCTCATCAATAATACCTGGGTGGTTTAAGCTGTGAGGTTGTACTTGGTGGCAAATTTCATGATATCGCTATAAACACAGATGTACTCACTTATTTGGAAACCATTACACAGCACATCAAAGATTTTAATTTCAACAAGTTAAAACTTTGATAATGATTTAGGTAAGGAAGACAAGGATATGTTTATTGCTTACCTCCACGAGCACAGTTTACTATTCTTACTCCCTTCTTACACCTTTTTAGGACATCTCTGTTAATCAAATGTTTGGTGGATGGTAATAGAGGCACATGGATTGTGATGAAATCACAAACTGGCCACATATCTTCCAGTTCCATAAATCCAATGTCATTCTCCTCAGCTACAGTTTTAGGCACAATGGGATCATAGCCAACTGTAGTCATACCAAATGACTGCATTCGATGAGCAACTATCATGCCAATCCTACCCAGCCCTATTATACCAATAGTTTTTCCTTGAAGCTCAATTCCTGAAAAATGACATCTAATGAGAAATTATCAGTCATATGAAGAAATAAATGATATTTCAATAAAATATGGTAATTGAATAAGGGTTAGCAGCATGTGTCAATAGACCTATATGCTGCTATATGTATAAAGGTATATTGGATCTTAAGCACAAATTTTATCAAAATTCTAAGCAAGTAAGCAGATATCATTGATTGATATACATTATACATAATTTGATTCTAAGCATGAGCATCTTATTGGCTTTGGCACTTATACAGTATATTTAAAACAATATAGGTCAGCGACCATACTAACCATTTACTCTGTTCCATTCTCCATTCATCAGCTCAGAATGCCTGTTAGGAAGATTGCGACAGGTGGCTAAGAGCAATGCACAGGTATGTTCAGCTGCACTATTAGTATTCCCCCCTGGTGTATTCATGACTACAACACCAGCTTCAGATGCAGCTACAGCATCTATGTTATCTGTTCCAGTTCCAGCCCGACCAATGATCTATTTATTTGAGATGTTATTGGGGCATATAACTAATTTTTTTGGGAAAATCTGGTATTGCTAGTGGCCCCAAATACTCAAATATGATCATCATATAAATAACCTATCATGTTTATTAACCTATCATGTTTATTAACCTATCATGTTTATTAAATGGGAGAGGTCAGAGGACATGTTATGTGTTGTAACTAGCTGTGATATAACATATTATATACATGATCAAACATTTCACAATGTCAGGGGGGGGGAGTGTCACTGTCCTAATTGTCCCAATTGTCCCTGTCTCAATTTACTCTTTTATGTTTGGGACTGGTTTTTGGGACAACTGGGACATTTGGGGCAAACAAAAAGTTTAAAAATCAGTCATTTATCATTTTTTGCATTGATCCAAGTTTTTTAATCATTCCAATGAATTCTGACTATTTCTGCCTGATAGTTATATTCATACTACTATACTTAGTACATAAGAAAAAGACAGTGGCAGTTGCAAGGCAGCAACCACAGCTATGTCACAGGCAGTGAGACAAAAAACATTGAACTTCCACTCAAAAACACAATCATTTGAGCCCCAGTTGTCTCTGTTGCTTTTGTCCCAATTGTCCCAAATGTCCCATTTCAATTCAATTCAATTATAAATTTTTACACTTACAGCACAAAACTGAAAATATATTATCTCTGGATTATATAATGAAGCATCTGGGATGTGCTGAGGGTAGGTACCAAGTCAAATTTAAAATCTGTTAAAAGGGCCTCCCATCAAAGACTAACTATAGGGATAGATAATCATAACTGCAAAAATAAGAACTGCGATACCTAGCTAAAAACTTCAACATAAAGAGTTTACCCTCTATACTGGTAAATACTGGCAATAATTTAAATAAAAAGTATAAACAACTTTATAATTTAACTAGCAGGCATGTTGGGCCTGCATATACACAAATCACACAGCTACACAGCACCTCGTTCGAAAATTTTAAAAACTACCATTCCAATTGATTCTTACAGCATCAAGAATTCTAATTAGATCAAAAGTTATTCGTAACGCAATCAATTAAATCATTATTCAATTTTATGAAGGAGCAGAGTGGAAAATAGAACGGCGTCGGTTAGTCTTAGTTATGCTAAAACATGTGAGTTTTGTTCCAGCATTCCGTTTTGATTGCAAGAAGTCTATGTTACTTGATAATTCTCATACTGATACTGACATTGGACCATTTCGTTTTGTTTTGTCAGACGTTGTCTGACCCCTTCACTTGTCTTCGTAATCTGCTACACCTATATTCGACTCGATTGAAATGTACACTTTTGTAAACTAAATGGCTAATTTCGAAATTATAGTTACTATTGTTATCATGGACTCAGCAGTGATTATCTGGCAAACTCTGCCACAGAAAACAATTCATCTGAAATATCCACCATTGTTCAAGTTAATATCCATTCTCCATCTTGAGATCTTGAATTTGATGTAAAACAACGTCAAATTTTCAAAAACTATGTCAGCACAGCATTTATCAGTAGTAGCGTAATAGAAAGCTCTCGCATAGCACTGATTATAATCTGCACGTGCGCAAAATTGGTTTCCATAGCAACAGCGTCTCATTTCTCCCTTTTGCATTCATTTTTCTTGATATTTTCTTGGCAAGCTCAATTTTTAATTGTGTACGGCGGCACATACAAACATTATTCATGTGTGACTTTACTTTATATATAATATTGGGTTAAAAAGAAAAAATGTACTGCAGTATTATTTAACATATATACAGAAATAAGGCTGCATTTTTGTGACTTGCCGAGGTCAGGCCACATTTGTGACTTGCCCGAAGTCAAATTTAAAACAAAAAACTAAATTCAATGAAGTCAGTTTCAATAAATAAAAAAACTGGTTCTAAACTGCAACATCCAGTCCCAAATATCCCATTTGTCCCTGTCCCAATTCATTTCTTCACTGTCTCATTTGTCCCAAATATCCCAATTGTACCAGTCTGCATTCACTTTTTTGAGTCCCATTTGCCCTATTTTCTCTGTCCAATTTGTCCCAAATGTCCCTTCCCAATCTGCTTTTTCTTGAGTTTGGGACAATAAGGACAGTGAAACCCCCATCATTGCTCACTGCTCAGTCATTTTTTATTCTTATCATTAAGTAATTCATAAAAGAAATAATTGCAGATTGATGTCTTGAAGTAACCATTCTTTATTATTAAGATTAAAATTGGTAATATCAGCCACAATTAAGCTCACCTCAAGATTAGATGCAGCTTTGATGACTTCAGCATTTACTTTTGTAGCAGAACGCACAATCAAGCCATTGTAATCAGGAATCTTATTGAGAAGCTCAGTCTTTGATAGGCCAGGTTCATAAGTCAAGTCGATGCCAGAATTTTCAAACACTTTTAAACAATCACTGGCAATCTTGTCACTTACTAGGACTCTTTTGAGCTTCAGGATACTCATTCTTGGGGTTCACTTTGGGAATTAGAAAGATTTTACACTTATAAGACCAATCTTTTTACATGCAATAGCAAATATTCAGATTTCAGGCTGAAGTTAAGAATTTCGATAAGATTGAGCATTGCAGTAAAGCACTAAATAATAAATAATAAATTCTCTTTAGGTTACATTTTTATAAATTTATACCATATTTGGCAGATGATAAAAAAATCCATCATTCCAAGGTTTTGCTGTAATGCAATTAAGTCCACAGCTAAAATGTATAGAAATAGAATTTATGGTATTTAACCATCACACTTCATTGCATTATATCGAAACAATACCTTCCACTATAACACACCTTTCAATACAGGTGTCCATTTATTAAATTTTCAAGAACATTCAAAAATCAAATAACAGAAATATTCTAAAACTGCTGATAATTTTATGAGAAAGAAGTGGAATAACAATTAGATATTAGATAGTGTGTTGCTTAATTTCTTGGTGCTTGGAGTAAAGACAAAGACCAAAGAGCAAGTTTCAGATTCATTCAGGCAGGTGGTCACTGCACTTGACGGTGCTATACCCTGGTACCAGGGGGTGACTAATGTAATGTAATGTAAGCATAATGGTATTGAACCATCTCTAATCTCACACCTAATTGATCAATATCAAATGTTAACAATTATTTAGCACCATTTCACTCCGGTGCCCATTCCATAGTAACATTAATAAAAAGCAATTTTACAATTAACAAATAAGAAGTTATTCAATGTGATAAAATTAATTTTAACTTCCACAATGACAAAATATCAAAATTGATAAAAACACTGAAAAGCCAGTAAAAATAGTAAGTCAAATAAACATGGTCAAATAATACCAAATGGTAGATTATATAAAAAATATGCAATTTAATTTATCATGTATAAATATTGATACCTTTCTTCTTGGCTACAAAAGGATTATTTCTTAAGAATTCATTAAACTTTAGTTTGTTTCTTAAATAGCTATCTAATTTTTCAAGCACAACTGATGATATATACCAGAAATTACTAGGAGAGTGCATTTCAGTGTTGTTCTTATAATGATCTAATGAAACCTTAAACATGTCTACACAAGATGCTTCTCGTACAGTTTTAGGTAAGTCATTCCAATAAGGTCTAACTCTCTCTGAAATAAATCCATCATTTACTTTAGTTATTTCTCTTGGCAGCTTGCTACAAGATTTTCTACAGGTCAAAAGGTTTCTTCTGCTTCTGCCTACTTTAAACCAAGTCTTACCATAATCAACTTTATCATTTAATACCTTAAAAGTTTCAATGAGGTCCCTCTAATTCTCCTTTCAGCTAAAGTAGTTATATTCAACCTGTCCAACTGCTCACTGTAAGGAAGTGTACCTATGCCAATATGCCGTTTATAAGACTTGTGAAACAACACTTGACACCTTCTAGTTCCAAGATAGTACCCCAGTTCCCATGGTGATTGGTGAGTAACCGTACTCCAAAGCTGGACACAATACTCGAGCTTTGGTCTTATAAGTGCTTTATATATTTTCAACATGACACTCATGGCCATCTCTTTAACAATAACATTTCGACTAATCCATGCTATGGTTTTATTGGCATCTTTGATACACCTTTCTACATTACAGTTCCAATCCAAATTTTCATTCATGAAAACAGCCAAATCCTTCTCTAAACAGGTATCTTTCAGGGCTACATCATTCAGGACATATTCATTTCTAGGATTATTATTCATATTTATATGCATAACTTTACATTTATCAAATTTCCTCCCATTTTTCAAGTCATCTCATATCAACATGATTTTCATGGCATTGATCTGCATTAAAAACAATCTTAAGGTCATCGGCAAAAACCTTAGAAACACTCTTAATTTCTTCACGCAAATCATTCATATAGAGGTACACCAGAATTGACCTTCCTAAAATCAGACAGCTCCCCCTAACAACAGTTCTCATAGTTCTATCGGATAAAAAGTCATTAATAATTGCCAAAGTGTTCCCCTTTACACCCAGATTTTCTAGTTTGATAAGAAGCCGGTGATGAGGCACAGTGTCAAAAGCTTTCATAAAATCTAGGTATAAAAGGTCAACAGGAGAACCTTCTTCAATTAAAGAAATGATGTTGTCAACTGTTTCCAACAAATTTGATAAGCATGATTTCTTAGAAACAAAACCATGTTGATCATCAGTTATTTCATTTTCAACAAAATCTAAAATGTGCTTTCTGACAAACTTTTCATAGATTTTACATAATATACAGGTAAGTGAAACAGGCCTATACCTAGTTATATGGATTGTTCCTAGAGTCTTTCTTGTGAAGAGCAATAACATGAGCTTCTTTCCACTTTTCAGGTATTTTAGCTTCCTTTGCACACTTATCATACAGTATTGTCAACGTACGAACAAATTCTTCATTATCAGCAAGTGCCTTTAAAAGCTTTGGATGGACCTTATCAGGTCCAAAACTCTTATATACATCAAGTTTTTTCAACTCATCATAAACATCAGAAAAGCTAATAACTAAATCATTACACGAATTGACATTTCCATTGTTGTAACAAGCTTCTGGCAAAGGACCCTGAGGCTCTTCGACAAAGACTGAACTAAAAGCGTCAGCAAAACACTCAGCCGTATCATGATCATTTGTGGTTCTAGAGCCATTAGGCTTTACCAGATTTGTTACCACTTCCTTCACTTTATTACAAGATCTCAAATATGAAAAGAAAGCACGTGAGTTATACTTAAGATCTTTAGTAACCTTTTTCTCATATTTAATTCTGGCATTACTCTCACATTTTCAAAAATACGCTGTTTCTCTAAGGCAATATTCCAATTATATACAGAGGGGTTTATATCAAAATCATTCCAAGCCTTGTTTTTACCTCTTATAGCTCGTTTTAATGATCTGTTTACCCATGGTGTATTATAGTTAATGTCTATGTTATGCTTGAAACTTTTTAATGGTACTTTCTCTGAAATCAAGTTTAGATTGTTTAATATTACAGTCCAAATATCATCTACTGACATATTTTCAAGTTCAGTAGGTTGTAAGTTCCAATCAATTTCTTGTGACCATTTTAGAATATCTTCATTCTTGACTTTTGACCAGCATCTTTGTTCTTCTTTCACTAATTTATCCTTCTCAAGCCTTGCAGGGTGAGGTACATTTAGCTCTACATTGATAGTGGCATGATCACTCTTTCCCAGGTGGCTACCTATTTTGAACTCATTTACTAGACCATCATCAGAGAACAGTAACTGATCCAACAAACTTTCATTCAAGGTGCCAGTACTATTGTTTATTCTCCTGCATGTGATTTCTGTTGTAAGGAGCCATGATAAACCCAATTCATGAACAAGTTCCAGATACTTTTTCTGCCTAAGAACCATTTCATTTCCAGCACTATGTTGGTCCAATATGGTACCTGAGAGCCATGACACATGGGAAAGGTTGAAGTCACCAAAGCAGAACTTAGCGCTGGTTGACTCGTCAATGAATATTCCTTTCAAAAAGCTTAGAAGCTGTTTGTCCTGTTTCTTGTTTAAAGATGGTGATCTGTAAACACAAGCAATTGCAACCTTGCCAATATCACATTCAATGAATACTACAATGGAGTCAAGTCCCATTCTGGCTTCAATTACTTCAATACTCTCATGAACATAAATCACTGAGCCACCACAGTCACTAATCATTTTGTTGTTCAAGCTCCTATCCAACTTAAAATCTCTATCACAACGGTATGAAGTATACCCTGGAATTTCAACTTCTGCACTTGTCAAGGCATCATTGAAATGTGTTTCAGATACACAAATCATGTCATAACAGTTTAATGCAACAAGCTGCTTTAGTTCAGTCATCTTATTTGTCAAACAGCATGCATTTGTATACAAGACATTCAACAGCCCAACTTTTACACTTTCAATGATCTTTGAGTTGATTACTTCTGTGTTGGCTTTGGGGGGAGCTGTTGCTGAGCAGCTGAAGCTGCTTTCATCCGATTTCTCCTCTCCTGCCTCAGTAAAAAATGTGCTTCACGATCTTTTCGGCACAAGTCAGGGTTTATCCAATGATCAGTTCCTCGCACACGATATCCTCTACCATTATCATGCCAATACTGTGCTGTTTCTTCATCCTTCATAACAACGATCAAAGGCCTTGGAAGACTTGTTCCCTGAGTATTTTTCACAATAGCCCCAACTCTGAAACACGTTTTTATCTCACTTCTATTCATTTCAAGATTTTCACACAAGAATTTCATGTCATGTTCTTTCTTTTCCTTGCCTGACAATTTAGTATCAGTTTCTGGGATCTTGTTTATCATAAGATTACATTTCCTCTGCTCCCTTTGTATTTGGTTTGAATCTATTTGCCTACAAACCTCACCTATGATGACAGTATTAGAGGTAGCCTGTTTTACATCTTCAATGAGTTTCTTTTGTGATTCTTTCGATTTGCCCAAGGTAACTTCAGCAAATGTTCTGACACTTTCATTTGTTTTCCTGGAAACATCCTCCACTAATCCTTTTGTTGCCTTACCAATAGCCTCCTTGGTAGCAGAGAACACCAAGTCTTTGATTGTGGTGGCACAGGCATTTTGCACCTCATCCTTAACAATAGCCTGGATGTCAACTTCAGAACTCTTTACCTCTTTATTCTTGAAAGATTTGTGGGCAAAGCTTGGTTTGTAACAATTGTGACATTTCCATGAAAGAATACAGTCAACAGCACTTTGAACAAGCCCAGTCAACCCAACACAGTTACAATGATAACATTGACCACATGATACACATGTTAAGAAGCAGGAATCAATCACTTTCAAACATGGACATTTGTCCCTGGCAAGCTTTTTATTTCTTGGTGATCTGGTTGATGGTGAATTATTTCCATAAGTTTTTTGATGTTTACGCTTCAAAGTTGTAGCTGAAGAAGCTCCTGACTGACAATCACTGAAATCAGAAATATAACCATTTGTTGTTACTCCATTGTCTTCCTCAGCAGTAGTGGTTACTAAGTTTCCTAAGCCCGCATAGGTGTGTGAAGCGCGCCGCGCAACGCAGACAGGGATATACGTGTTTAGCAATTACTAAGTATGTGGGGAAATCAGTAGCAACCATATCTCAAATCTCAGTTAGTTAATTTAATATGTGTTGTGTTGTAAGTTTAAAACTGCTGGGGGGCCTACCTCATAAAAAGCTCTCGCAATTTAAACACCCCGAAAGCTGAGGTAGGTATTGGACTGAAGATGCCTGCACAGCACTCATCTTGGTGTGACTCATTAAGATTCTACTGCTCTCCACACTGCATTTCATGTTGGAGTTCAAGTGCGGAGTTGGAGAAAAGTCTTGCAGATTGTTCCCCTAACCAGGGGTGTCGCGCGGCTTGCCGCGCCGCGCACTCCGTGCGCGAAACCAGGGCGCTGGTTAGGGCAATGCAGATTGATGTCTTGAAGAAATGTTTCTTTTTAATTCAAATAGATATTAGATAAAGGAAAAATTGTTGCCCTAACCAGCGCCCTGGTTTTGCACACGGAGTGCGCGGCGCGGCTGGTTAGGTGAAATAAAATTGATGCCCACATCTCTAATATAATTTCGCAACCTCTGTAATATTATTATGTACCTCCGTCACGTCTTTTGTCCTTTTGTAGACACATTTTGAAGCGCCCACGTGCAGTATGGATATAGGCGCGCGCGTTGCTATAGTTACATATTGCGCGCGCGTTCATTTCTGTTCAATGCTGTTTGAGTATGTTGCTGCGTAACTTTTGATGTGATTGGAATTTTTTGATGCGGTAAAAAGTATTTGGTGGATCTGAATTTTGCGAACGAGGTGCTGCGTAGCAGCGCCGAGTGAGCTGTGTTTTTGCAGGCCCTACGGGCCTGCTAGTCTCTAATATAATTTCGCAACCTCTGTATTATTATGTACTCCGTCACGTTTTTTGTCTTTTTGTAGACACATTTTGAAGCGTGCACGTGCAGTATGGATAGATGCGCGCGTTGCTATGGTTACATATTGAGCGCACGCGTTCATTTCTGTTTAATGAGCTGTTTGAGTACGTTGCTGCGTAACTTTTGATGTGATTGGAATTTTTTGATGCGGTAAAAAGTATTGAGTTGATTTGAATTTTGCAAACGAGGTGCTCCGTATTTGCAGTGTATTTGCAGGCCCTACGGGGCCTGCTAGTCACTTATAATCTGGCAATCCAAATGGGGATTCCACATTTGGACGCCACTTTGCGCCGCGCGCTCTAGCCATCCAGTCAGACAAAATAGACGGGCAACGCCCACATTGTGGCAGTGTTGTCTGGCGTTGACAGACCCTCTTGAGAATCAGCGCCGCGCGCGCGGCGCTGATCCTTCGCGGCTGGTGTCAGCGGGTCATACATCGTACGACAATGCCAGTGGATAACGTTGCGCCGCGTGCGAGGGTAGGGTAACATCCTTGTCATCCGCCTTATCGGCGGACGCGCGCGCCCGCCGAGGGCAAAGGGTCAGACAACGTCTGACAATAACTTCTTACGACGCAGCGCTTTTCTACAGGGAAGCGCGCTGCGCAACTGCAACCCGAACGGCCAAACAGTGATATAGTATATACTTGCGGCGCGTACACACACCTATGCGGGCTTAGGAAGCGGGCTTAGGAAAGTATATACGTGTTTAGCAACGAGTTGGGCCGTTGGGGTGCGTTGTCAGGCGTTGCCTGACCTTTGACATTGCCAGACGTTGTCTGCGCGCAGGATGCCAGGCAACGCCAGAACGGGCCTGACCCCCGCGCGCGAGCAGCGAGGCTTAGGAATTCATTTTCATATTTGATTGTATTGAATTTGAGGCAAATCAGTAGACGAGTTAATATAAATAAACTATTTGAGTATTTGAAAATTCCGTGTTACACGAACAAATTTACATACTGCCTTCAAGTTCATTTGACTTTAATATTAAGCTTTAAGTTAAACTTCAGATCACTTTGCACTTGCGTCAACCAATCAACCATTCGTTTGATTTAAGTGTACTTGCAGCTGTCAGTGTCGGAATGAGGAAAGGGATCGTTCACATATTACGTAATCAGCCGAGGGGGAGGTTTTTTTTCAAATGATTACTTTAAGTTACGGGGGATGGGGGGGGGTTGGCAAATGATTATGTAACCAAAATACCTAAATGTTCATGAAAATTTTACGGATTTTCATGAAAAGTTAAACTTAAAAAAAGGATTTCCGAATTTCTATTACCAAAAAATTAACCATTTACAGAAGAAATTGTCGAAATTATCAAAATTATGACTAAAATAGTGCTGCCCATATGGTATAGGAGGGATGTTCACCATTCTTGGATCTCTTCCGAACCTCTTAGTCTTCAGTGCCTCTCTGTATCTAAGGTTTGCCGCTCTGTACTCGATCAGCGGTTCGGAGGCCTTCTTTCCCTTTAGAGTTGATGCCAGGGCAGGTTTTGGCGAACGTCCGCAGCTCTGATCTGGATCTTGGGTTCTGTCGGCTTTGGACTTTGGTGGCAGATGAGCAGGACACGGATACTGTAACTGAACTTCGGTTCTATACTTCTATCGGTTTTGAAGGAGGTTGAGGTGGGACCAAGACGTGGATTTCCGTCTCTTTAGTGGAACTGGGAGAATCTGGTGTAGAAGAGGAGGGGGATCATGAACTGAGGTAGAGGAGGATGAAGAACATGTGTCAGGGGAGCAGTCGTAGGCGAGATCTCCGTAGGAAAAAGTAGCTTTGATTGTCATCTTCAGGTCACTCCATGATGTTGATCATGATGATTGAATTTGAATTGGAACACATGATTATGATACTGTTCTAATATTTTGTCGGTTAATATAGTTTTTGGTGATGTCAAAAAAATTTGGAGGGGGGGGGGTTGGCCGGTTGGGCCATGATTACGTAATATTTTCCCAAAATGAAAAGACTAAGAGGGGGGTTTAGCCATTGGTCATGATTACTTTTGATTACGGAGGGGAAGGGGTAAACAAGAATTGCGCCTGCCGGAGCATTTCTTGTGCGTTGTTGATTGTTCCCGTATGCAGGCGCTTAATTTCCTGTTCCCCGGGGCTGGTATTACTATTAGAACGTACGCTGTCATTTGACCGTTGTCAGTCTTATTTACTGACATAGTGAGTTGACGATAAAGCATGAAAAGTGACCTCACAAATCAAGATACAATCGCGGGCGTACACCTACGGGAATTAAGAGCAAGAGTTGGTATTGAAAAGATTAAAGATTTATCTGAAATAATTTTCCGTGATAAAACGCTTCTTCTATCAAGTGTGACATCGCAATACTAACATCATTGAATCAATTTTTGAATTTTATAAATATTCCACGTTATGCGGGCGCTATATATTTCATTCTCCTACAATTTTGAATTAACGCGCGCAGATCGAAATATCACGTGGGCGATTTCGTTCCACGTGCCAAATGTTCGCGCGCGCGTTTCCGCCATTTCATAGAACTCTTTGAAGATTCGCTGCGCGCGTTCAGAGTTTCATAACTAAAATCACCATTTTCGTTACGCGTTAAATTTTCTTCTATTTGTGTTGCGTTGCAGATATCAAACCATTGCAATGATCGCTAATATTGTACCCCGCCTTGATATTTTCAAGATTGAGATTCACAATATAATTATTAATTACTGACCAAGATTAAAGATTCAGATATATCATTGTTATCAATCATGAACCGAGACAAACTCTTATGTTTTACTTTCCTCTAGTCAATTCTTTAGATCATTCATAACTGATGGCACTAATACTGCCCATTGTAAATTGGCCGAATTGCCCGCTACTTAAAGAAGTTCAAATGGCTGTGTGATTGAAATCCAATCTGATTGATACTGTGAAGATTGATTAAGTTTTAATTTTATGATTGTTTTAAGAATTGTTAGATTTTTGATAACGAACATCAGCATGAACAGAGCATTGAACTCGAATACCTACAAAGTAGCCCAGTTAGCTAGCTGCAGCCCATAATACGAAGGATGCCACTACAACAAGCTATTCTGACGCGAGTGATATTATAAAGGAGCAGTTGATCGAAAATGTGACATACGACGACGACGACGACGACCAACGGCCAAAAAGTAAAAACCACCACCTATTTCAGATTTAACAGTACGCGTAAAGGTAGTATACACACAACCCCCACAAAACACGATCTCTGCTAACCTTTTCTCAATGCCTTTTTGTAAAACAAAAACGCGATTGGGAACAGGAAAAAATGCCCATCAATTGATTATGTATTATGTGAAAGATCCCAAACCAGGGCTATTGCATAGGTTAGGGCATCTGCATCAGAAATCAAAGTTGATCTTATGGAACATAAAAATGAAATGAAATAAACGACTCCAAGTTCTGCTCATATATATCATATCGTAGATTAACTTTAACTTTAAGATAAGCCGCGCACTTTAAACTAAAAGACGCGCAAACTGCAGTTCGAACTCTCAATGTCAGAATAATGCCATGAATATTGCATTATATTTGTCATCATGTTGCTCATTGCTCAGCGTTCTGTTTTAGACACTAGGATTATAGTACTAATATCGGCGGCAAATCAACCTATTGGCACCCACAGGACGTGTGCTTGAAGTCGACCGTAAACTCGCACGCTGATTGGTCGATTTCATGAGGATCAAGTGGGTAACTATAAAGTATATAAACCTATTGAAGGTTACACGTGCAACGTGATTACAGTTACATGATAGAGGACACAAAGTCAAAGAATTACCAAAACTGATGAAGTGTTCCGGATTTGGTTCTGCTTAATAAATCGAGTAGAAACAGGGGGCCTCCCTCGGTGCGTAAGTCTCGTTTCAAAGAACTGCTCTTGATAATGTGCCAAATCTTAGGAGTTCCTTGCTGGTACTACAACTTTCTCGTCTTTCTGAGAGGGAATAAATAAAGAAAAAAGGCGGAAAATATGAAAATTGAACTGTATGAATATGATTATCCGATAATTCCTCAATCCATAGTTTTTTTTTAAATTTTACCGCCGATCATAGTCAGCTGCTTCAATTTACTCATACCAAAAGAGGAAAGATAATAGAGTTTGCTGCTCACCTTGATATTCTCCGCCACTGACACCAGATAATGTCGGTCGTTGTGCACGTTCCTGTCGTTGTGAAGCTTCTTATACACGCTGTTCATGTTGCTCGCCAACTTCATCGACCTCATCCGACGATTACATTCTGAGTTAGGACCTGCGGGGGAAATTGGATCATCAAGAGGCATGCGGAAATTGGGTGGGGGATATACAGACATTGAATTAGGGTACACAAGACATTGGATCATGAGACACACAGGTATTGGATTAGGGCAGTCGTGGGATTTGATGGGGGGCATAATTTGTTCAAGGCAAGCTAATCAGCATTGGGTTTGCTCACTGTCTGGCGTGTTGTAAATGTTTGCCCACGACCCACGTATTTGCTTGATTCATGTCCATGATTTGGTGTGTTTTATGTCCCTCTTAAAGTGTGATTTATGCCCACCTTCTGGAGTGTTTTTGGAGATTGCCAGCAGGGTATCATCCTTCCCTTTACTCCCTGTTTCATACGTTTGCTTCTTCAACTTCTGAAGGGGTAGAGAGACGGTCAATTTCTGACTAGACAAAAAACGCAAGGTTAGATTTAATTTGAAAAGAACTGCTGCTTACACATATCTGTGGTAGTGGTTCTACTGGTGCTATAATCAAAGAATATGGAAATATTTGTACTTAAAAAGGACCCTACAACCCCCAATAGTATCTGCCCTCAAAGCAGTTGAAAGCACCTGTATGGGCGGTGGGTTGTTCGAATCAGGGCTGGTTCGGCGAGGATTCCGCCTGTTGGGAGAGGGGTGCGGGGAGGGTCGCGGCGAGCCACGAGGCGAGGGCCGAGGTGATGGCCGAGGAGAGGGTCGAGGCGAGGGCCGAGGGGAGTATTTGGGTTTTGATTCGAACTCAGAGTACTCGTCTCCGTCAACGGAACACTCCGGCCCTCTGTTCATTTCATTCTCCTCCTGAAAGTGGAACAAAGGTCGAAGTAGAATCATATACAAAGAGTCAAAGTAGGAATGTAGCAGATAGAAAGATAGCCGGATTAAACTGCCAAGCATATTATGATCACCAGAAATCAAACCACCAAGAGGGCATATTCAAGCGACAAATAGTGCCACTGGAGCACTGGTAAATGACCGTCAAGTTACTGTTAAGATAATGTGAAGCGACTGTGCGCGTTGACCGACCGTTAAAACGTTAAGTCTTTTTCAAGTGAGCGCTAGCCGGCCACGGCATCCGACAGTTAAGTGGTCAGTAACCTGTAAGTTACAAAAAGGTGACAGACAGGTTATTATTAGTGGCTACTAATGGCTACTCACGTCTGAGACGATGGTTGCTTTGATCTTCTTGAAGGTCCCGAAAACAGAATCAGCAAGTTTGTCCATGCACCAAAGCCTTCTTCCTAAGCGGGAATTAAACGGCTGGATTACATTGATAAATCCGTAAAATCAAAAGCAGAAAGGGAACATCTTATCAGTGTAATGTAAAAACTTAAATTCTGAAGCATGACCTTTATTAATATTCGAGTCATGGTCTAAATATAGAACGCTGTAAGCTTGCCCCAACTTTGCAACGTCCATCAATATTAATTTTGAAGCAAATCACTTTTAAAGTCAATTATTGAGGAACTTCTAATTTTAGTTTTGAAAAGTAATTGTCAAATTATTGGGGAATGGGGACTTGACTACTTGAGCTAATTTTTTCCAATACAGATATACGGACGTTTTTATGCTTTTCATAAATTCAAGAAGTAAATTAAGGTAAAATTCAAATGACAAAGTTCTGGAGAGTAACATTCATTCAATACCACTGCAACCTATCACAGTATCACCAGTCTAACTCCAGCCATGAGCCATTACCAAATAACGGATTACAGGACGTGTACAATAGCCCTCTTCCATTGCATTGTGCTCTACGTAGTGTATCATGAGTTGTTCAATGAGTCGGGCTCAAGAGCCGTTATAAAGTCAGGCTAGGGTGATATGAGGGGTACCCACAACCTACCAGTATTAAAGTATTAATAGGTGGAGGGCACTGCTCAATTCCCATGCAGGTGATTCGCAGGAAAATGGGATGAATGGGGAATTTGCCAGATATTTTAATACTCTGCCGTTTTATTAGTCTTGAAACCACATTCTCCATTTGCGTTACATAATATCGTGACCGATTGATATTGATGCCTGTTTGTAAACAGCTGCGAATTATTTTTGCATTTCTAACGGTTAAAAAAAGTTTTTATTGTGGAATTTTGAGATAAAAACCATGACTGGCAATTTACCCAATTTAAAATTTCTTATTTCTACTTCACACATATACACATGGCATAAATTAAAATTGCATTAGTGCCTTATTTTAAATTTTCCATAACCAAGCCCAGCACATTGCATCGCTTCATTGATAAAAACATCATATTATGTTCCGCTGCGGTTGGGCGTCAGCACGTAAACCTAGCCCCCACACACTTACTCTAATGTCATGTAGTACTGCTAGGGGCTTCAGAAATGCCATATTGTCAAACACATGGTACCCTCGAATATTAATGAGTTACTGAGTAAGTTCTTTATTAGAGAAGTGCAAAGCAGGTGTCTTAAACTTAAACTTGGCAGAAAGTCTAGGTCCTAGGATACTGCCAAAGTCTCGACGCTTGAGAGTTAGGGTGGTCTAAATTTGGAAACACAACAACAGTAATTTGTCTATCTTATGCAACAACAGATGCCCAATTATCATGCTAATATATTAACAACAATTAATATGGGAACATGTGGAAGCATGGATCATAGTCAGCAGCAAGGACCTATGTCCAAAAGTTACGTTCTATAAAGGGGAAGAAGGGGTATGGTCCAGTGAGGTGGTGAACAAGGGACACACATTGATCTTTAGACTAGGCCCTTGTCGCACAAGATCACTGTGTGTTCACAAGGCCCTTGTCGCACAAGGTCACTGTGTGTTCACAAGGTCCTTGTGAACAGCTGATAGACTGGGTATGCACTATAGCACTATGCAGCAGAAGAAATAGATCAATGTACACTCTTGAAAAGATACACTAATGGAGCACAGACACAAAGAGCCTCGTCTCATGAAGCCAAACATGAGGTAAGTGCTGGAAACAATAATTAATTCTTGGCTAGAGTTTGTTAGTCCACATACCATGTTAATTAATATGATAAACCAACCCTTCTTGTTTCAGGGGGTGGTATAAATTACTCATTGTTAAAACCACTAATGGAATGGATGTATACAGAACTCACAGCCAATTCTATTCAGTGTGGTATAGAAACAGTCTGCAGAAATGGAGGTGGTACAGTTGAGAACAGGCTGTTAAGACTTTAGAGTGAAGTCTTCAATCCGTTCAAATCACCAATTGAGGTGAGCAAAAGGTCCAGGATACAAAAATCCTCTATTATTTTTAAAAAAGTCATATGTTTTTGAGGCTGTTTACCTATTACTCTAATATGGTACTTCTGGCTCCACATGCTTAGGCCAACGCATTACAATTCACAAGGTACTCACGTCCTGAACGTGTGAAAGGGAAGATATTTTGGGACTTCTCCCAATATTAACACTATGTTTTAACTACTTTTAACAGTGAGGCACTGTGAATATAACAATCAATGACAATGATCGGAATTTCTTCCCGGATAAGGAATTATTTTCTAATAGCTTGAACTTATTTCCTCCTAACTACGCAATTACCGAATCTGTCCCAAGTTCGGTATGTGGAAAAAGCAAAAGTCATGATATCCGGTCCCCTATAGGTTATCTCGTATCTGGCTTCCTGTAATTCATTATCCTTTTATCCTTTTTAAATAATAAGCTGTCTGGATGATGATATTCCAGCCTGCAATTAGAATGTCGTGCATGTGTTGCAGCCAAAAAGTGAAATATTTGTTAAATAAGCCGAACATGTGTTTGCGGGACAAATTGCCAATGGTCCAAAAATAATTCACATTGTTTTGTGTACTTTTGATTAGGAGACATCACGAATTTAGGAATTTCCTTGTCAGTATAAGAACGTGGTGTAAGAAAATTCTAGATAAGTTCGCCGTTATTTGATTCTAAATTCTCAGCTGGTGTGGGGATCGCGATATCTGGTAGCCAAGAAATTACCCTAATTAAGTAGCATAATTAAGAACTTGAAGCATCGGCTGTCACTTCTACTTTGTGCTTTTGAAAACATCCGAGCGTATTCATTGCGATTTGATGACTTGGTAGTTGTCGTGAAAAACTTGAAATGTGATTTCAACATCGATAACATTATGCTAGCGAATGGTTAATTTGACATCCAAAACTGCAAACGCCCTTATCTTATGACTTTATTATGACGTATCACGCCCGATTTAGTAAAATGTAGACTGTAAGAGCAGAAGTATGCCTGAATAGGAGTAGGTACTTGATATAAGTAGATATGTACGTATGTATGTATGTATGTATGTATGTATGTATGTATGTATGTATGTATGTATGTATGTATGTATGTATGTATGTATGTATGTATGTATGTATGTATGTATGTATGTATGTATGTATGTATGTATGTATGTATGTATGTATGTATGTATGTATGTATGTATGTATGTAGGGACAGGATTTGTTAGATTAAAACCACCTTTGGCCTCCACCCTGCAGGGGAGCAAGGGTTGTAGTTGTGTATAAAAACTAATCACTGGTCCTACAAGTACAGGCTCGCTATTAGTTTTGCAGCTGATAAATCTTTCGGGCAGACGCATGTATAAGACTCAGGCTTATGACATCAAAAATATCCCACGATCACTGTGTAAGTAGAGGGAGTGGCAGCGGAAAACGTTGTAAGTTTTATTGCATGAAGGGAAACAGGAAAATAAATCAGCGACTATTCAAAATACAGTGGCTGCTGAGACATGGCTAAATTTGCGGTTAAGTACTTGCAAATATGCGGAACCAATAGGAACACCTTGAAAACTGCGAAGATCATTCATATCTCCATTCCAGCGTTTTCATAGTTTTTACTTCATATATGGATACCAGCCCAATAATTTAATCGTTTTCTTTTAATTTTGTATAATTTTTTACTTATGTTACTGTAAGTGTAAGCTTACCGATGAAAAATCTGAACTCTTAATTCATAAAATCGATTCTATCAGGCCTCACGCTAACCAGTCTTGTTTTAAGAAAAATTTGTAAGTAGATTTCGTTCTTAGTAAGGACCAACATGATGAGCATAATGGGGGGCAAAAAGGTATTCATTTTGTTCGTGAGCATGCATCTGGAGAAAACAAAACGATAAAGGGCGCTGGTATTTGCTACCACTCCCAGTCGTTTTGTAGGGCCTATTGTCAGTTATCTCATATGGGAGTTCCCCGATTGTACTCGACCTGAAAGCGGTGTGACTTCATCAAGTCCTACTTCTAAACCAATGTAACACATCACTCTCCCTTTCATTGGGGAGTGCTGTCCAGTCGGTTGGTGGTAGTTGCAGCTTTTTACATATTGCGCAATGCTCACATTATCTCCCTTCTATTGGAGAAGAGAAAGCGTCATTATTGCATCATCATCATATTGCCCGCGTAGACATGTTTCATAGACATGGTGCCCAAGGCAGCCCAAGTGTGACAATAATAGTATGATAAACACCACCTGTTATGAGAATGGTACAGAAGTGGGCACGGTCGAATGTTGATCAGCATACACTTTTTATAAACTGTCGATTTCATTGTCGAAAAAGTTGGGCGTGACCTAAAACATGTGTAATTTATGAAGGAGTAGGCTACCTTCGGGGCTAGAAACTTCCGAGTGCTAGGTGTCTATTGTTTATTCACTCAATTCATTTGTGACTGACATGATCGGAGCGAACATAAAGAACATTCGAGTTTCAATAAGAACAATAAAGTAGCTGCCCCTCTTTCTATAAGTCTCCATGTTTTGATAATTCCAACCTTACACGAAAGGGAGAATAGCA
This sequence comes from Beroe forskalii, assembly GCA_011033025.1. Lineage (NCBI taxonomy): Eukaryota > Metazoa > Ctenophora > Nuda > Beroida > Beroidae > Beroe > Beroe forskalii. Next base: position 564,915 of record WFMF01000006.1, on the reverse strand, counting down.
GCGTATAAATATGTGTCATCATCGAATGTTATCTGTTTAGCTAATAGGGCTGCTGCCACCCTTCTACGTGAGTGTAAAGTTTAGACAATAGTTGGAGTTACTGCAGATGTTTGCTTTAGATTAATAAACCTCCCTTCTCTCTCGCCATGTGAGCAGTATACTACACCTTGTTATATTAATAATTAGAAACATTAAATCGAAACTCGAGTTACGATTCAGCACCCCCTCCTTTCAGTACGTTTAATAAAGTTAATATTATTGACGTACACAGTACCCTCTTCTAATTTTACTACTATTTGTAAGAACTCGCACCGTCTATATAGTTTACTCTTTTGGGCCGGACATGTTTGTTTTGTTAATTTTGTGGCACACGAGTAGCCTTCTCCACGCGATCCAGCTCCTCGACTCTACAAACACCGATGCCAGGAAACTCTTCAGAGAATTCGAATCGTGAGTAGATAATGGGTTTAAAACAACAAAATAAAGCGGCTAAAAAGTGAAGCACTAACTAAATTTGAGTTGATTTACAATGAAAGTGAAGCGGTAGTTTCTAGGACCTTAGGGAAAGTTAAATCTGTTGCTGGCTACTGCCCAAATCATTCACCTACAGACAACCTTTACGTTCCAAACGAATGTACTAAAATTGATGGATATTGGACCTCAGCATTCTGTACTCATGTTGCATGACCCATGCCCACATTATTCTGCGTATGTGGGTGCGCTACATCCAATTTCATGTATTACTTCAATCAGGTTCAATCTTTCAATATGTGACCGTATATTGAAATAATATTAAAAGGTTGTACACCATTTAAGGGACTGTGTATTCCAACTAATTGAAGTGCTTCATGTACATGAGTTTACCTCAAGTCCTCTAACCCTGAATAACCCTAAATAATTGCCTGGGCCCCAATTAATTGGTGTAGTTTGTAACACCAACTTGATGAGGCCCGATTACGTTATGGTGATACTATACCTATGTTTCTACAACATACATAGATCTCCACTGGTATCGGGACATAGGTTCCATATTTTTGGGATAAATCGAGAGGGCGTGGCCCGAGGGGGTGTATCCAGTTTAGAACCGCAAATCGAAGACCGAGGGCTTAAACCACAATGAGATAATTGAACCGCTCAGGTAATGGCTAAATGGCCTATAATGTATTTTGGAGTGTAGAGGTATCCAAAAAGCAGAAACATTAAGTCAGACCAATCAAGATGGAACTAAAACCACACGACACTTATTAAACCACGTGACTACTAAACCACATGACATGTAAACCACGTGACCCTAAAACCTCGTGACTCTAATACCACGTGACCCTGAAACCTCGTGACTCTTAAACCTCGTGACCCCGCAGGGAGTTCGGCCGGCATTACCAGGGCCTTGAGGAGAGGGAGCGGTACCGGGTGTTCAAGAAAAGGTTTAATGAAGTGAAGAAACACAACCTCTTCCAACACTCAGACTACTTCCTGGAAATCAACAAGTTCAGCGACCTGGTGAGTCCTGCGCGGAGTTACCACCTGGTGACTGGTGAGTCCTGCGCGGAGTTATCACCTGGTGACTGGTGAGTCCTGCGCGGAGTTATCAACTGGTGACTGGTGAGTCCTGCGCGGAGTTATCACCTGGTGACTGGTGAGTCATGCGCGGAGTCATCACTTGGTGACTGGTGAGTCCTGCGCGGAGTTATCACCTGGTGACTGGTGAGACCTGCGCGGAGTTATCACCTGGTGACTGGTGAGTCCTGCGCGGAGTTATCACCTGGTGACTGGTGAGTCCTGTGCGGAGTTATCACCTGGTGACTGGTGAGTCCTGCGCGGAGTTATCACCTGGTGAGTCCTGCGCGGAGTTATCACCTGGTGACTGGTGAGTCCTGCGCGGAGTTATCACCTGGTGACTGGTGAGTCCTGTGCGGAGTTATCACCTGGTGACTGGTGAGTCCTGTGCGGAGTTATCACCTGGTGACTGGTGAGTCCTGCGCGGAGTTATCACCTGGTGAATGGTGAGTCCTGCGCGGAGTTATCACCTGGTGACTGGTGAGTCCTGTGCGGAGTTATCACCTGGTGACTGGTGAGTCCTGCGCGGAGTTATCACCTGGTGAGTCCTGCGCGGAGTTATCACCTGGTGACTGGTGAGTCCTGTGCGGAGTTATCACCTGGTGACTGGTGAGTCCTGTGCGGAGTAATCACCTGGTGACTGGTGAGTCCTGTGCGGAGTTATCACCTGGTGACTGGTGAGTCCTGCGCGGAGTTATCACCTGGTGAATGGTGAGTCCTGCGCGGAGTTATCACCTGGTGACTGATGAGTCCTGTGCGGAGTTATCACCTGGTGACTGGTGAGTCCTGCGCGGAGTTATCACCTGGTGACTGGTGAGTCCTGCGCGGAGTTATCACCTGGTGACTGGTGAGTCCTGCGCGGAGCTATCACCTGGTGAATGGTGAGTCCTGTGCGGAGTAATCACCTGGTGACTGGTGAGTCCTGCGCGGAGCTATCGCCTGGTGACTGGTGAGTCCTGTGCGGAGTTATCACCTGGTGACTGGTGAGTCCTGAGCGGAGTTATCACCTGGTGACTGGTGAGTCCTGCGCAGAGTTATCACCTGGTGACTGGTGAGTCCTGCGCGGAGCTATCACCTGGTGACTGGTTACTGGTTAGTCCTGAGCGGAGTTATCACCTGGTGACTGGTGAGTGCTGCGCGGATTTATCACCTGGTGACTGGTGAGTTCTGCGCAGAGTTATCACCTGGTGACTGGTGAGTACTGCGCGGAGTTATCACCTGGTGACTGGTGAGTCCTGAGCGGAGTTATCACCTGGAGACTGGTGAGTCCTGCGCGGGGCTATCACCTGGAGACTGGTGAGTCCTGCGCGGAGCTATCACCTGGTGACTGGTGAGTCGTGCGCGGAGTTATCACCTGGTGACTGGTGAGTTCTGCGCGGAGTTATCACCTGGTGACTGGTGAGTACTGCGCGGAGTTATCACCTGGTGACTGGTGAGTCCTGCGCGGAGCTATCACCTGGTGACTGGTGAGTCCTGCGCGGAGTTATCATCTGGTGACTGGTGAGTCCTGCGCGGAGTTATCACCTGGTGACTGGTGAGTCCTGTGCGGAGTTATCACCTGATGACTGGTGAGTCCTGTGCGAAGTTATCACCTGGTGACTGGTGAGTCCTGCGCAGAGTTATCACCTGGTGACTGGTGAGTCATGCACGGAGTTATCACCTGGTGACTGGTGAGTCCTGCGCGGAGTTATCACCTGGTGACTGGTGAGTCCTGCGCGGAGCTATCACCTGGTGAATGGTGAGTCCTGTGCGAGTAATCACCTGGTGACTGGTGAGTCCTGCGCGGAGCTATCGCCTGGTGACTGGTGAGTCCTGTGCGGAGTTATCACCTGGTGACTGGTGAGTCCTGAGCGGAGTTATCACCTGGTGACTGGTGAGTCCTGCGCAGAGTTATCACCTGGTGACTGGTGAGTCCTGCGCGGAGCTATCACCTGGTGACTGGTTACTGGTTAGTCCTGAGCGGAGTTATCACCTGGTGACTGGTGAGTCCTGCGCGGATTTATCACCTGGTGACTGGTGAGTTCTGCGCAGAGTTATCACCTGGTGACTGGTGAGTACTGCGCGGAGTTATCACCTGGTGACTGGTGAGTCTTGAGCGGAGTTATCACCTGGAGACTGGTGAGTCCTGCGCGGGGCTATCACCTGGAGACTGGTGAGTCCTGCACGGAGCTATCACCTGGTGACTGGTGAGTCGTGCGCGGAGTTATCACCTGGTGACTGGTGAGTTCTGCGCAGAGTTATCACCTGGTGACTGGTGAGTACTGCGCGAAGTTATCACCTGGTGACTGGTGAGTCCTGCGCGGAGCTATCACCCGGTGACTGGTGAGTCCTTTGCGGAGTTATCACCGGGTCACTGGTGAGTCCTGCCGGGGCTATCACCTGGTGACTAGTGAGTCCTGCGCGGAGTTATCACCTGGTGACTGGTGAGTCCTGCGTGGAGTTATCACCTGGTGACTGGTGAGTCCTGCGCGGAGTCATCACCTGGTGAGTGGTGAGTCCTGCGCGGAGTTATCACCTGGTGACTGGTGAGTCCTGCGCGGAGTTATCACCTGGTGACTGGTGAGTCCTGTGCGGAGTTATCACCTGGTGACTGGTGAGTCCTGCGCGGGGTTATCACCTGTTGACTGGTGAGTCCTGCGCGGAGTTATCACCTGGTGACTGGTGAGTCCTGCGCGGAGTTATCACCTGGTGACTGGTGAGTCCTGCGCGGAGTTATCACCTGGTGACTGGTGAGTCCTGCGCGGAGTTATCACCTCGTGACTGGTGAGTCCTGTGCGGAGTTATCACCAGGTGACTGGTGAGTCCTGCGCGGAGTTATAACCTGGTGACTGGTGAGTACTGCGCGGAGTTATCACCTGGTGACTGGTGAGTCCTGCGCGGAGTTATCACCTGGTGACTGGTGAGTCCTGCGTGGAGTTATCACCTGGTGACTGGTGAGTCCTGCGCGGAGTTATCACCTGGTGACTGGTGAGTCCTGCGAGGAGTTATCTGGTGACTGGTGAGTCCTGCGAGGAGTTATCACCTGGTGACTGGTGAGTCCTGCGCGGAGTTATCACCTGGTGACTGGTGAGTCCTGCGCGGAGTTATCACCTGGTGACTGGTGAGTCCTGTGCGGAGTTATCACCTGGTGACTGGTGAGTCCTGTGCGGAGTTATCACCTGGTGACTGGTGAGTCCTGCGCGGAGTTATCACCTGGTGAATGGTGAGTCCTGCGCGGAGTTATCACCTGGTGACTGGTGAGTCCTGTGCGGAGTTATCACCTGGTGACTGGTGAGTCCTGCGCGGAGTTATCACCTGGTGAGTCCTGCGCGGAGTTATCACCTGGTGACTGGTGAGTCCTGCGCGGAGTTATCACCTGGTGACTGGTGAGTCCTGTGCGGAGTTATCACCTGGTGACTGGTGAGTCCTGTGCGGAGTTATCACCTGGTGACTGGTGAGTCCTGCGCGGAGTTATCACCTGGTGAATGGTGAGTCCTGCGCGGAGTTATCACCTGGTGACTGGTGAGTCCCAGTGGAGTTATCACCTGGTGACTGGTGAGTCCTGCGCGGAGCTATCACCTGGTGAATGGTGAGTCCTGTGCGGAGTAATCACCTGGTGACTGGTGAGTCCTGCGCGGAGCTATCGCCTGGTGACTGGTGAGTCCTGTGCGGAGTTATCACCTGGTGACTGGTGAGTCCTGAGCGGAGTTACCACTTGGTGACTGGTGAGTCCTGCGCAGAGTTATCACCTGGTGACTGGTGAGTCCTGAGCGGAGTTATCACCTGGTGACTGGTGAGTCCTGCGCAGAGTTATCACCTGGTGACTGGTGAGTCCTGCGCGGAGCTATCACCTGGTGACTGGTTACTGGTTAGTCCTGAGCGGAGTTATCACCTGGTGACTGGTGAGTGCTGCGCGGATTTATCACCTGGTGACTGGTGAGTTCTGCGCAGAGTTATCACCTGGTGACTGGTGAGTACTGCGCGGAGTTATCACCTGGTGACTGGTGAGTCCTGAGCGGAGTTATCACCTGGATACTGGTGAGTCCTGCGCGGGCTATCACCTGGAGACTGGTGAGTCCTGCGCGGAGCTATCACCTGGTGACTGGTGAGTCGTGCGCGGAGTTATCACCTGGTGACTGGTGAGTTCTGCGCGGAGTTATCACCTGGTGACTGGTGAGTACTGCGCGGAGTTATCACCTGGTGACTGGTGAGTCCTGCGCGGAGCTATCACCTGGTGACTGGTGAGTCCTGCGCGGAGTTATCATCTGGTGACTGGTGAGTCCTGCGCGGAGTTATCACCTGGTGACTGGTGAGTCCTGTGCGGAGTTATCACCTGATGACTGGTGAGTCCTGTGCGAAGTTATCACCTGGTGACTGGTGAGTCCTGCGCAGAGTTATCACCTGGTGACTGGTGAGTCATGCACGGAGTTATCACCTGGTGACTGGTGAGTCCTGCGCGGAGTTATCACCTGGTGACTGGTGAGTCCTGCGCGGAGCTATCACCTGGTGAATGGTGAGTCCTGTGCGGAGTAATCACCTGGTGACTGGTGAGTCCTGCGCGGAGCTATCGCCTGGTGACTGGTGAGTCCTGTGCGGAGTTATCACCTGGTGACTGGTGAGTCCTGAGCGGAGTTATCACCTGGTGACTGGTGAGTCCTGCGCAGAGTTATCACCTGGTGACTGGTGAGTCCTGCGCGGAGCTATCACCTGGTGACTGGTTACTGGTTAGTCCTGAGCGGAGTTATCACCTGGTGACTGGTGAGTCCTGCGCGGATTTATCACCTGGTGACTGGTGAGTACTGCGCAGAGTTATCACCTGGTGACTGGTGAGTCCTGAGCGGAGTTATCACCTGGAGACTGGTGAGTCCTGCGCGGGGCTATCACCTGGAGACTGGTGAGTCCTGCACGGAGCTATCACCTGGTGACTGGTGAGTCGTGCGCGGAGTTATCACCTGGTGACTGGTGAGTTCTGCGCAGAGTTATCACCTGGTGACTGGTGAGTACTGCGCGAAGTTATCACCTGGTGACTGGTGAGTCCTGCGCGGAGCTATCACCCGGTGACTGGTGAGTCCTTTGCGGAGTTATCACCGGGTGACTGGTGAGTCCTGCCGGGGCTATCACCTGGTGACTAGTGAGTCCTGCGCGGAGTTATCACCTGGTGACTGGTGAGTCCTGCGTGGAGTTATCACCTGGTGACTGGTGAGTCCTGCGCGGAGTCATCACCTGGTGAGTGGTGAGTCCTGCGCGGAGTTATCACCTGGTGACTGGTGAGTCCTGCGCGGAGTTATCACCTGGTGACTGGTGAGTCCTGTGCGGAGTTATCACCTGGTGACTGGTGAGTCCTGCGCGGAGTTATCACCTGTTGACTGGTGAGTCCTGCGCGGAGTTATCACCTGGTGACTGTTGAGTCCTGCGCGGAGTTATCACCTGGTGACTGGTGAGTCCTGCGCGGAGTTATCACCTGGTGACTGGTGAGTCCTGCGCGGAGTTATCACCTCGTGACTGGTGAGTCCTGTGCGGAGTTATCACCAGGTGACTGGTGAGTCCTGCGCGGAGTTATAACCTGGTGACTGGTGAGTCCTGCGCGGAGTTATCACCTGGTGACTGGTGAGTCCTGCGCGGAGTTATCACCTGGTGACTGGTGAGTCCTGCGCGGAGTTATCACCTGGTGACTGGTGAGTCCTGCGAGGAGTTATCACCTGGTGACTGGTGAGTCCTGCGTGGAGTTATCACCTGGTGACTGGTGAGTCCTGCGCGGAGTTATCACCTGGTGACTGGTGAGTCCTGCGAGGAGTTATCAGCTGGTGACTGGTGAGTCCTGCGAGGAGTTATCACCTGGTGACTGGTGAGTCCTGCGCGGAGTTATCACCTGGTGACTGGTGAGTCCTGCGCGGAGTTATCACCTGGTGACTGGTGAGTCCTGCGCGGAGTTATCACTTGGTGACAGGTGAGTCCTGCGCGGAGTTATCACCTGGTGACTGGTGAGTCCTGCGCGGAGTTATCACCTGGTGACTGGTGAGTCCTGCGCGGAGTTATCACCTGGTGACTGGTGAGTCGTGCGCGGAGTTATCACCTGGTGACTGGTGAGTCCTGCGCGGAGCTATCACCTGGTGACTGGTTACTGGTTAGTCCTGAGCGGAGTTATCACCTGGTGACTGGTGAGTCCTGCGCGGATTTATCACCTGGTGACTGGTGAGTACTGCGCAGAGTTATCACCTGGTGACTGGTGAGTCCTGAGCGGAGTTATCACCTGGAGACTGGTGAGTCCTGCGCGGGGCTATCACCTGGAGACTGGTGAGTCCTGCACGGAGCTATCACCTGGTGACTGGTGAGTCGTGCGCGGAGTTATCACCTGGTGACTGGTGAGTTCTGCGCAGAGTTATCACCTGGTGACTGGTGAGTACTGCGCGGAGTTATCACCTGGTGACTGGTGAGTCCTGCGCGGAGCTATCACCCGGTGACTGGTGAGTCCTTGCGGAGTTATCACCGGGTGACTGGTGAGTCCTGCCGGGGCTATCACCTGGTGACTAGTGAGTCCTGCGCGGAGTTATCACCTGGTGACTGGTGAGTCCTGCGTGGAGTTATCACCTGGTGACTGGTGAGTCCTGCGCGGAGTCATCACCTGGTGAGTGGTGAGTCCTGCGCGGAGTTATCACCTGGTGACTGGTGAGTCCTGCGCGGAGTTATCACCTGGTGACTGGTGAGTCCTGTGCGGAGTTATCACCTGGTGACTGGTGAGTCCTGCGCGGAGTTATCACCTGTTGACTGGTGAGTCCTGCGCGGAGTTATCACCTGGTGACTGTTGAGTCCTGCGCGGAGTTATCACCTGGTGACTGGTGAGTCCTGCGCGGAGTTATCACCTGGTGACTGGTGAGTCCTGCGCGGAGTTATCACCTCGTGACTGGTGAGTCCTGTGCGGAGTTATCACCAGGTGACTGGTGAGTCCTGCGCGGAGTTATAACCTGGTGACTGGTGAGTCCTGCGCGGAGTTATATCACCTGGTGACTGGTGAGTCCTGCGGAGTTATCACCTGGTGACTGCGCGGAGTTATCACCTGGTGACTGGTGAGTCCTGCGTGGAGTTATCACCTGGTGACTGGTGAGTCCTGCGAGTTATCACCTGGTGACTGGTGAGTCCTGCGAGGAGTTATCAGCTGGTGACTGGTGAGTCCTGCGAGGAGTTATCACCTGGTGACTGGTGAGTCCTGCGCGGAGTTATCACCTGGTGACTGGTGAGTCCTGCGCGGAGTTATCACCTGGTGACTGGTGAGTCCTGCGCGGAGTTATCACTTGGTGACAGGTGAGTCCTGCGCGGAGTTATCACCTGGTGACTGGTGAGTCCTGCGCGGAGTTATCACCTGGTGACTGGTGAGTCCTGCGCGGAGTTATCACCTGGTGACTGGTGAGTCCTGCGAGGAGTTATCACCTGGTGACTGGTGAGTCCTGCGCGGAGTTATCACCTGGTGACTGGTGAGTCCTGCGCGGAGTTATCACCTGGTGACTGGTGAGTCCTGCGCGGAGTTATCACCTGGTGACTGGTGAGTCCTGCGCGGAGTTATCACTTGGTGACAGGTGAGTCCTGCGCGGAATAATCGCCAAAGCAATAGATTTTTAGAATATTTCGTTAGAATATTTCGATCCCGTGGCTACGGGAATCAATGGTTTGAGTCATTGCTACTCATGAATAATAAGTTTAGCCCACAAAATCCACATTCAATCTGGTGGACGAAAGATCAAATAAAACCTGTATAATGTATATCTTATCAAACAAAAGAAACTAAAAAAGTAAAAACACAGAACAAGTTTTCCGAGAATACTGCAACAAATTCTAATTAGGGGCAATGAAAGCAAGCGATTGGTCATTGGTACTGTTGTTTTGAGGACTCGAGTGTATAGGGGTGTTAACTGTGAGGCAATATGATCGAGTAATGGCGTCCATTACCAGGGATTGTAATTGTGAATTGATGACGTCAGAGCTTCTATTACCTGAGCAGGGCTGCGCACGGCATACTGGCACAGAATCTCAGGGATAATAGAAAGTAATAAAGTAATAAGGAATAATGGTATATGTGTGTGATTTGGTAGCAACTATTCCCTAGGTAGCAACAACAAAGGTATCACAACATTCGTCATATGATTTAGTGATTATTAATAACGTTATGTAATGCGCAGATTAGCATAATTCCGAGCTCGTTGACTACAGGCTGCTGATCCAACTTTCAACTTATTACCTCGTCTCAGGACATCAAATAATAATCTTATTTATTATTTACAACAAATTACCGACAGGATATCTTGTTTTTAGATAAAAATCTGAGTTAACAAAATAGAGTTAAAGGGCAGTGCCATTTTGGTGGGGCAAGAGAGCAACGTACTGGTGTCAAGAGAAGTGTGTACTGTGTAACGTACTGGTGTATTGCGTAGTGAGCAACGTACTGGTGTCAAGAGAAGTGTGTACTGTGTAACGTACTGGTGTCAAGCGTAGTGAGCAACGTACTGGTGTCAAGAGAAGTGTGTACTGTGAAACGTACTGGTGTCAAGCGTAGTGCGCAACGTACTGGTGTCAAGAGTAGTGGGTCACGTATTGGTGTCAAGTGTAGTGCGCAACGTACTGGTGACAAGCGTAGTGGGTAACGAACGTACTGGTGTCAAGAGAAGTGCGTAACATACTGGTGTCAAGCGTAGTGGGTAACGAACGTACTGGTGTCAAGCGTAGTGGGTAACGAACGTACTGGTGTCAAGAGAAGTGTGCACCGTACTGGTGCCAAGGCTGTGTGCAACGTACTGGTGTCAAGGACAGTGTGTCACTACTGGTGTCAAGAGTAGTGTGCACCGTACTGGTGCCAAGGCTGTGTGCAACGTACTGGTGTCAAGGACAGTGTGTCACTACTGGTGTCAAGAGTAGTGTGTAACGCACTGGTGTCAAGAGTAGTGTGTAACGCACTGGTGTCAAGAGTAGTGTGTAACGCACTGGTTTCAAGAGAAGTGCGTAACGTACTGGTGTCAAGTACTGTGTTACGCACTACTGGTGTCAAGGGGTACCTAGTGATGATAGGTGTACTGCGCCATTCAAGAAAGGAACTGGAGGTAAACTTTGAATATGGTGGATATTTGAAAATGGAAATAACAAAGCATAAAATTGGCTGCTGTCATGAAAACTCAAAACACATTACCATTTCTATAACAGATCCTTACACCCCACCTTCTTTCGACACTGTTTTCATTGCTTCACTCCAAGTTTTTACTTTAGACTAATTTGTAACTTCGTTCTAACTTCTAACTTCAACTCATAAATTCAACGTCTAACCTCATCTTATAAACTTCTTACTTCGCTCTAACATCTAACTTAACTCTAACTTCACCCTATAAACTTCGAACATCACTCTAACTTCATCCTATAAACTTCTAACTTCATTCTCCCTACTCAGAAGCAGAATGAGCTATCACAATACCTGGGAATGGGCAATACCACGGAACTACTACACGAACTCAAACTCTTGTCAAGAGAGGAGAAGGAGGAAGTTACGAGGACAAAACGACAGATACCACCCCCAGAAGTGAGCAATATACTCAACGAATTGTTTTGAGGATTTTAGATAAATCATGTCATAACATTTGGTAATTGATTTGAATTATTCTATCGAAATATTTTCTAGAACATATTTTGATTCTGATCTCTAGGGTCTCTAGCAGGAGTGATTGCTACTCAACTTATCGTTTTGGTTTCATACATGCCACTACCTTAATAAAGAGGGCCATGAAATTTGAAACCTGAATAGCAACCTGCTTTTCAGGTTATCTTAGTACAGGGGATTAAAGAATATTGAGTTAGCAGCACTCTGGTTGGAAAATTGCTCAAATCTAACTTTGATCAGCGAAAATCAAGTTCTAACTCAATCAAGTTAACTCAAGTTATAACTCAAGTTATAACTCAAGTTCTAACTCGAGTTTTAACTCAATCAGGTGGACCACAGAACGTCAGGGATTGTGACCCCCGTGAAGAACCAGCACGCCTGTGGCTCCTGTTGGACCTTCTCGGCGGTAAGTTGAGAATAGAGAATCAGTGGCAGCTCATGATAAGGTCAGGGAGGCTAGAATTACTGGTATTGAACACATGCCATTGCACGGGTTTAATCTAGTATCCTAGTATTGCCAGACCATACCCAATGCCTGGTCACTGAACTTTTTGTTCTATTTTTTTTAGATTTTTAACTTTTTTTTTCAACTCCACTCTAATGGGGGCAAAAATTTAAACCCTTGCCCTTTTTCTTTATTTTATGGGGAAAAAATTTGGACACCTCTGGTTAAAAAATTAAAATCTTTTTAAAAAAACAATTATAAAAAAAGGGAAATCTTTTTAAACCAATTCAACTCTTTTTAAAAAGGGCCCCCAAAAGTGGGGTTTCCCCCCCTAAAGCCAGCATTTTTGGGTTTTCTTCCCCGGGGTAATTAAATGAAATCCCAGAAATAAATTTTTTTTATGGTATTAAAATTTCCGGGTTTAAGATCCAAATTTTGGAAATCCCCAATGCCCTCTTTTAGGGCCTTTTTGGACCCTACCCTGTAAAGGAAAAGAGGGAAAGGGGAAATTTTTCACCGGTTGAATTGCCAAAAAAAAAAACCCCGGATAAGTTCAACCCCAAAACGGTATCTTTTAAAATTTTACTCAAAAACGGAAATAAATTCCCCCGATTTTTAAAAAACCCAAAAAATTTGAAGTGTAGCGGAATATTAGGGGAAAAGAAAAAAAAAAAACCCACCCCCTCGGTGCATGTTTCGCAAAAAGATTAAAAGGGCCGGGCCCAAACTAAAAAAATAAGCTTTTCCCCGTGAGGGCCCAGCCATTAGTTTGCATCGGAAAACAAAGGACAACAGCTCTTCAGGCAATGTATTCATCCGGGCGCGGGGGGAGTGGAAAAAAGAAACTCTGTGCCTTTATCCCCGGAAAAGTATAAAATTATTGCAAACACTGTAACTTTTTTTCAGTAATGTTTGATATATCAACCGGGGGACTGTTGAAATTCCAACGATCTGCCTTTTTCCCCCAATATTATCTGAGATCCATTCAACCAACAGTGGTCATATCAATAATATGGGTATTTGTAGTAAACTGAGCCACCCCCATAGCTTCACCAAAGTTAAAAAAAAAAAATTTATGTTTAATTTCGGTCGGTTTTCAAAGGGGTATAAAAAAACCAGGGTTTCCCGAAATCGTTCTCTGAGCGGTAAGCGGTTTTGCAACTAACGATGAGTCGGTTTACGTAATAAACCACATTTCCGAAAAACCACACCCTTTTATCCGGGTAATAAAAATCGTTAATTGTTTTGCTTCTTGGACAAAAAATCCGCAAAAATTGCAACCAACAAAAACCCAAACATCACAACGCAACATTGATCCCAATTATAAATATCCGCGCCGCGTGACAAATGTCATGCGTTACCATATCACGCGCCCCGAATATCACGCTACCGAATACCACGCTACCGAATACCCCCTTTACACCTGTCAGGCAGCTAAATTTCCACCCGGAGGAGCTGTTGAGACTATGGAACTCGTATGACCCCAACGGGGGATACCACTACAAACCCCATCATCAATACACAAACGGCTGCAACTAACGCTACCCCCGGCCAAGGGTGAGGGCAACAAACCAATTTCGCATTTTCGTCTGGCCCATTAATTACCCCCTTTGAGGATTTTTTGCCCAAGGGTTTTGTCCCTTTGAGGAAAAATTTTTCCCCCAAAGGACAAAATTTTTAAAAAAATTTAAACCTCAAAAACTAAACCCTTTGGGAAAACATTTTTTTTTTTTATTAAAAAGATGGGGAAATTTCCCAAAAAAAAGCCCTTTTGAAAATTGTGCAGGAAAATCCGTTTAAAAATTCCCCATTGAGGACGAAATCCAAAATTTTTTTATTTTTAAATAATGGGTCTCCGCCCCGGGATAAGGCAAAATGGGGAAACCGAGAAAAAAATGCGCGAAAACAACTTCCAAGGAGAAAAAATCTCCCAAATCTCAATCTTCAAATTAGGATAAAACACTGGCATTTATGGAAACCCCATCACCAGAACTCTGGAAACAAAAACACTAAGGTAAAGGCAATTCCCAAAAAATGGAAAAAAAACATCCATTAAAAACAAATTTTTTCATCCAAGGCTTTTCACAACAAGTTCGTGTTTAAGGGAGTCATATAAAGAAACGATGTCTACACCAAAAACTGAACCAAGTATCATCCACAACTGATATCGTTTCTAAGTTCTCTAGATTTATTAGTGCAGCAGTGGAGTCCTTTACAAGGTCAATACAATAATCCTTAGACAATGGAGACCATTTATTTCCACAAATGAATTTATCTGACCTAGCTGTGACCCTCTAGACAGATCAGTAACAAACCGACATGGTGGAATCTTCTTTCAAGAGTTCTTCCGATGTCAACTTATGGATTTTGAGAAGTGGATAACCATAGGATATACCAGGTTTTACTTCATCAGCAGTACTTTGAGAGACACCAGTTTCTAACTTCTGAGACCTACTGTTGTCTTGGATTGATTCCCTGACACATAACTAGACCAGACCTTGTGACCAAAGGCTCAATAAACTTTTTCTTAATTTGGTCGTAGGATCAACTTTTAAAGGCTTGTATCGGAGAGGATCACCAACTTTTTAGCTGTTATGTCCTTTATAATTTGAGGTGTGACATAATGATTGCCCCACCCTTATCTGCAGATGTTATAGCTATAATCCCTTCATTGACCGCATTCTTCAGCCAGTCGAATCCCTCTTTCTCGAAACGGTTCATATTGGATTGCAGTCTCTTAGGCTTAAAATTGTCAACAAAGTTTACAATGTTATCCTGTACTGATTTGACTGCAGAATCTTCTATTTTGGAACAAGGGGCTGTTACCTGTTTTTTCATTAGATCCATGGGCATATCATTAGATCTCACTGAATCTTTGAAGACTGCTTTCCAACACAGTTTATTAGCTGCATTGTATCCATCAACTTTGAACTGCATTTCATTGAAAGTTGGGCAGGGTATCCAACCAGGCCCATAAGAAAGAATAGCAATACTATAAAGAGGAACATCAACATTAGAAAGGTTTACAACCAAGTTGTTGTCCAGAGCTCGTTGTGCTCTAGATCTGATTTGTTGTTCTTTCCTTCTTTCCTTTCTTGCTTTAGCTTTCATTTTACTTTTAAGCTTTTTTAGCATTAACCTTCTTATTGTGTTGATCTACTGATAATGACACACAATTTTTCTTTTTCCATTCTGCAAATTTTGTTGAGTCACACTCCTGCAAAAATTTTATCTTCTTCAACAGTTTCTTCCTCTGAATATGAATCAGCTTCTCATCTTTTATGAGATCAGGAGAAAGAGGATTCGATCTTCTGAGGATATCTAGCTCTTTGATAAGATATTAATTTGCCTACATTTACTTTCAATTGCTCTTAGAGTTGCCTTAGTTTCCACTTCTTGAAGCAGCGCTTGTGCTTGCTCCAGAGGAAGCGCTCTTAACCCATGAGCTCTGAGTGAAGGGACAGGTCTCTTCATCTTCAGGCATTTCTTTAGCAAAAATAACCGATAAACCTCGAGATCATGTTGTGTGACAAGACTTGCTTCCTCATACCTGCTCGTTAGACAGTCCTTAGCGGTATTGGTTACGGTATCAGTCATCCATGTTGATGATATCTAGACTTGTCTCAAGCGAGGAATGAACTCAAGTATGCTGTTTGCCGGTCAAGTAATCAAATTGATGGATAAAAACAGCTCTTGAGCAGTGAGAAGCAGAGTTTTAATAACAAAATAGTGAATTAATTTCTTTAATCATCAGCACTTTTATAACTTGTCATAACTATTTCATAATCTACGAAGTGAATTGGTCAGAAAAAATAATAACTAAATAAGATTGAAATCATGAAAATAAACAACTGAAATCGGGTCTGCATAAAATCGGAATATCATAAATAAGTCAGAAAAATGTCAAAAATATAAATACATCCAATTTCAAGTACCAGAAATTGATTTTATGTTATTCATTCCAAACGGATATAATGAATTCAATTTGTTTATATAGAATTGCTCAGATTTCCTAATGCTATCTGGAGATGAAACGCATAGAATGTCAAAAATAAATGAACAGTTGAAATCCTTTAAATCTTTTTTACCATGGACTGTATAAAGATGTGCACCTAAAACATTTTCATCATCTATATCCCCAGGCTTACTTAGACAAACCTTGTTGCCTTTCTTTACACTTCAGAATCTCATTAAAACTACTCCTATGACCATTAACCCTCTCACTTAAAGACGTAACCGTCTTACCAACATAAACATTGTTTTTATCACATATTTTGCATTGAGCAGAATAAATAATGTTTCTTGTCTTACAGTTCCCCCCTTGTGTTTTAATGGATCTATCGTTGTTAGTGACCATTGACCTGCCACCTGTAAGTTTACATGTCTGAGGGCCAAATCGCACGGAGACAAAAATCGTGAAAAAATGTGCCCAGGTCAGTTGTCACGTCCAAATTTCGTGAGATCGCACGGCGGAATATTTCACGCCGGTATAAAAATGATCAAAACGTACGGCGACAGCTTTTCAATGCATTTCGCGGAAACAAAATTGCACCAAATCGCACGGCGTAATTTGTCACCAAAATTGATATATTTCGCGAAAACGCACGGCGTAACAAAATATCCGTGTAATTTGTCACGTCCTAGATCTCGGAATCACGGAATTATTATTTTTCGCCAAAACGCACGGCGGATAAAATGGCATGTTTGATAGCTCAATGGCAGAGCATCCGAAATGTCTTCAGCTTCAGGAGGTTGTGGGTTCAAATCCCGCTCAGGTCCAATATTGAACAGCTCATCTGAGTTTATGACTGCAGGCCGCTGTATTACTGAAATAGGTGAAGCACCCTGAATAAACCCTTCAAATCAGTGTACACCCCAAGCACCCTGAACGCACCCAGTGTACAGTCAGCAGTCTGGTAGGAGTCAGTGACCAGTCAGCAGCCTGGCATGAGCATAAAATGTATCTATCGATGACCAGTCAGCAGTCAGAGTATGGTACGAAACAGTGCCCAGTGAGCATTTTCAGTCAACCTGTCAATTCAAAACTGCAATACATCATGCCAGTGAACAGCCAAGCTCGAAACAAATTTCTAATACCATCGCAAAATGGAAACACTAAGTCAGTGCTGGCTTGCAAAACAACGCAGGGTCAGGTCATGGTAGTTCCCGTCCCATCTTAAAATGTCCGATCTTAAAATGTGACTTCGAATCATACATCATCATCATGGCTATACACAGCAATACAATCATTCGATACGCAGAATTAAAAAGCAAAGTGTACTGCAACTGCAAAACAGTATAAATCGTGTAGCACACAAGGCTCGAAAGGCTGGCAAAGCCTATGTAGACTGTAGAGGACGAAAATTTTTAACGAATCGAATCAAAGCATGGATCAATCTCAAAGATTATTGGCTGAAAATGTGTTGAGATGAAACACTAGCAATTTTGGAAGTACAAACGATAATTGGAAAACAAACAAAGGAGAAAATGAATTAATCTTGGTAGCATGTCACTTTGTAAAACGCCTCAGTTACAACAGAACTTGGAAAGAGATACGAAATGATGAAAGGAAATGGCTAAAAATGAGCAATTTACATTTGGTGAAACTCTGTTTTTGCAGCACAGTAATAATAAGACAAATGAGAATGACGTAATTACTATGGTTGAATATGGTATGTCAATGACTTAAAGTGCCTATTTTACATTTCTCACGGGACAGTAATTGCACAATGTACCAAGCTGCAAACCGGTAATTAGGCGACATTTATCGTCCGCTCCTCCGTGTGTGAGAAAAAGTAATACACCATTGTTACTAATGATAATGACGTATTGCTCTCACTCACTCTTAGTTATTGCTATTTCCGAAGAATGTGTAACCATGGCAACATGGCAATGCAACTGATCAACACAAATCAAATGCAAATTCCACACTTTATTTCAAGATATTGTATTTCATTCTCTCGTTTTTGGTTTGGTATCTTTTTAAATATCTTTCTTGCATATTATGATTTTAACTTTCTCGAAATGATTGCTTTGGGGGGGGTCCACCGGCCAACGGCCAACGGCCAATTGGCCGAAATTGGAAATTTTTTAGACGGTTGGCCGGTTGGCCGTTTTTTATTTTTGATATTTACGCTCTTTAGGGGGGTCCAATCAAAAAACTCCCAGAGAGAAAGTTGCTTGTAATAGTTCTAAGAACACATCTGAGTACATTTGAAGACACTAATATCGAAATCACGAAAAGAATGTGATATTAAAGATAATTTAGCTCATTTTCGCAGTCTATTACTTTTAGCAACTCATGGACCAGGATCATCCTACTGTTAAAATCTAAATAGGTTCACCAAGGGGTATTGAATATGTCCCAGTGGCCGGAAAAGTACTTGAGTGCTTGAAAAAAACTCCTTGCATGAGGGCTCCTTAATTCTGATGAAAGGACTTGCCAATTAAGACTGCGGCACAGAGTCCCGACATTGGACTATTGGAACTAAAGTTGGCTTCCCAGAATTCTGTCAACCTCAAGGCCCTGCAACCAGTTAAATCCACTCCTGCTTCCACTTCCGGGGCATTTCCAGTTTCAACCACTAATATCACCTTTCCACAACTTATATTACCTCCTTCAACACCAGTGCTTCCTTCAGCTTCACCTCCTGACTTCATTCTTCCACCGTCCTTCTTTACCCCCCATTTCTAGGGGGACGGCGACATTTTCAGTTTGTCATTTTTCTTGCATGTTTTGACACATTCTAGGCGCTTTTTGTCACTTTTTGTCGCGTTTCGACACTTTTTGTATTTGACACCATTCTGACATAGTCTGGCACAATTTGTCGCATTTTTGGACAGTTTTTGACGCACTTTGTCGCTTTTTGACGCAATTTTGGGTACTCTTTTGACGTGTTTTGTCGCTTTTTGACCCTTTTTGTCGCATTTTGACGGTTTTTTTTGGCTCTTTTTGACGCTTTTTTGGCGCATTTTGCCACTTTTTGGCACATTTTATCGCATATTTCGACACTTTTGGACGCCATTTGTCGCGTTTTTACGCATTTTTCAACTCATTTCTCGCGCTTTTGACACTTTTTGTCGCGTTTTGACGCTTTTTGACCCTTTTAAATGGCTTTTGTCTGCAAGGTTGATTCAATTTTAAATCCTTTATAATCCAATAGAGCTAATAAAAAGCCTCATTAGCTAATTGATGTTTGCATGAGCCAGGCCATCACTTTTTTAAGGTTTTTACTTCTATTCCAACAGCTGTACAGCCAAATGACAGGAATCAAAGGAAACAAGCCAGTGACGGTCAAGGAAGTGTAATCCATACTTTATTTGCCCAAGACTTCGCTGCAATGCGCAGCTCCTTATTTACCCCTCCCACACAGTTTCCTGTACTCCTGAACGCTCGGCTGAGTGAACCGTAGGGTTGCATAGGCTCAAAATAAATCTCTCACCCTTAGTTCAGATTCGAACTCATGATCTTTAGATCCTGTGCCCAAATCGATACCACTACACCACTAAACCACTGACCCACAATTCAAATCACAGGTAAAATAGGTCAGATCTGGAAACATGCATGGAGTAAAGGGGATCATTTAAGTGACAGGACTGATAAGACAGGAGATGAGGAATATATTGATTATTACATTAGAAAACGGCTACTTACGTAAAGCCTGTGCACATTGTTTTATGCTCAAAAGTCAACGGCTATTTCGATGAGTGGGGATGATGCCCAAACAAACAAAGAAAACAAAGCCTAGCCCAAGAATCGGAAAAGTAGGGCGGGCCTTCCCTACCCTTATTTTTTATTTATTATTGTTTTTGGGCTATAGCAAGGGTTTTTAAATTTTTGTACTTTTTTACGAAAATGGACAAACCCCTTGATCAGTTGATCCCAAAATAAACTTCTTTAGTTCTTCATCCAAGGACACACTTTGATCCTAGAACTTATCCCTTGATCCTGGGGTGCACCCCTTGATCCTGGGGCACACCCATTGATAAATTGATACTGGGAAGCTGGGACAAACTCCTTGATTCTGGTACGATCGATATCTGTTATCGCACTTTTCATATTAAAAACGATTCGATATAATCTATTCTTAACCGTACATATACTGTAAAACAAGATAAAATAGCGATAAGGAGCACAAAATGTTCGGTACGATATATGTTATTACAACAATATGTTATATTCTTAATGGCACATTCGGTAGCACAAGATAAAGTAAATATGAGCACAATGTATAAGATACGATATATCTAAACGATTTTATAGGGCAACACAAGATAAAGATAAAATAGATAGAAGGAACACTATCTTATACACCTAAATGGCGCCAGCCAGACGGGCTTGATAACTCCATCTGTGTTTCAATGTTTATTTATCAAGTCTTAGAGATATAACGCAGACTTGTGGCGCCGTATGTATGGTGTATTGCTCCGTTTTATCAAATTCAACTACATTATTTCTGTGCGCCGTCATTTCTATCTGTCAGTGTTCATTACTTATAATAGATCGGGATGAAGATAATGATTATGGCACAAAACTTATTGTTCAACTGAGGAGTACATACATACATTTAGATGCACCCTAAATACTTAGCTGACTACATTCACATGTGATAGTGTTTTTCTTTAAGGGCAGATTCTATACGAGAACCGCATAAGATTGTAGCTCTCGAGTCAGCTGTTATTAATGTTTGTGGTGTGAATTGTTTTCTTTTCGATTTAGAACTTAACATTCATGGTTCATTTGTTTATGGCAATGAAAGATCAAAACAAAATTTTTGTTAAGTACATATACATACACTACGTCATACACTAACAGTATGTATCAATGCTGGGCGCTGGTTGTATCATTTGGACTTATTCGCTGAATTGACCCCGATACGATGATGATGTGATTCTGACTTTTACAAATCACTGGCAAATTTGTCCAAAATTCTCGCCTGTTTCAATTATGAAATAGTGTACCCATTATTCATAAAACACTGAGTTCGAATACCTAAGTTTCAAACCGTCTACTTTGATTGATGCGTATATGGCAGGGTAATAATACAGTAAATACACACTTGGGTGTGTCAATTACCATCGTAATTGCACTCGCAAGCTCGTGCAATTACTCCAATAAATGCACTCGCAAGCTCGTGTATTTATTGCATGAATTCCACTCGCAAGCTCGTGGAATTAATGTGGTAATTACACACCCAAGTGTGTATTTACCGTATATAATCACCTAATACAAATACAAATGCAAGTGAGAAATGTGCAGATAATTTTCAAATATTCAAACGCAAATTTATTTTTGTCAAAGATGGCGCCTCAATATTTCAAGTCGAGTGCCAAAAAAATGAATATTTGGTGGTTTATAATTCATGCGAACTTGAAGAAGATTTAATAATTCTGATCCATGTTCAAGATGATGTTCAGGGATCTGAACTTGACCTCATCAGCCTTGCCTTCAGCCTTGGTGTATGGGCTACATGTAATTGCAAATTAATGAGCTATCGATTTGCTAAATTACCCCTCCGATTATAGAATCCATCTAACACACCCTTGCCACTCGTCCCGATCACTTCTAAAGACACGTGTCAATACTGAATACTTCAATCGCGTATATTTTCGGCACAAACGTCATGCTGACAACACGGCAGTGATGTTAGTCCTGATGACGCCATGCGACTCTGAGGAGCGTGTGTTGGTGGTGAAATGAGGGGGAGATAGCAAGAACATGGCGGGCCTCGAGTGGGGGAGCACGCCCCAAACATGAATAGGCGAATGTGATGACGTCATTATCATAGTTCAACGTATTGAGTTAGTGACGTATATTGGATCGCCATGTTTTGGCGCGCGCGCGAACAGAGAATGAGAACTTGGGGAGCTGAAGTTGGTGGAGCGGAAGTATGTGAATGTGAGCATTGTGTGTACTCTGAGAGAAGTTTAATATCCGTAATGAGCGCCCCCTCATGCAGCTCATACAATGAACTGTATCAGGAGAGGTGTTGTCCTGGAGATGTTGTACAAGTGTCTCGTTCTTTCAGCTTCCACGGGTATTTCCTGAGCAGCTTGCAATTGCAGTGGCAGTATTGCATTGGCGATTCAAATCTTGACGGATTTCAATTGTACCAACTTACCGTCAAACTCAAGTCAATCGATCAATCGACTGAAACTTTTGAGTTAAATATGTGTTATGAAGCATTGAACAACTTGATTGTGCCTAAAACTTTCAGTACACGTAGTCACTAGTCTCCAGAAACAACTGCATATTTACAAATTTCTGCCTTCCCATCAATTGTTTACCAAATTTTCTCATGTAGATTGACCAGAAATTTGACTACTAGCGGTAGGCACAATTCAAATCTGTCAAGTATAAGTGCAGCCGCTACTGCTCAAAGTTTTGACTTTCCGGATTGGATTGTGAATCATTAAATACCTTACCACATTTAGTATATTTACATATTTAGGGTATACCCCCGGAATTCCGAAAGCACGGAATCCCGAAAATCGGTATCCCGAATGATTTCCTCCAAAAGCGAACATTCGGGATTCCGAAGCATACCCCCGGAATCCCGAATGCTTCGGAATCCCAAAATTCCGAATTCCGAAATCGGAAGTCTACACAGTGAGATACCTGATTCGGTTATATCGATTTCTCGAAACACATACGATACGTTATCTCTCCTGTTACACTGTTATTCTAACCTGTCAACAAAGCGTTACCTATCAATTGACCACAACGATGCAACATGTACATCGTTAGCATTGTTTGTGGATGTTATGGCTGAACAACCACGGCTATCCTGTAGAGATGTGGAATCATTATGAGAGCTCTTTGAATGATGACCCGAGGACATAGAGAACCTCCTCGAGTGATCAAACAATGGCTGCCGGACAACTGCGGACATGGCAGCTCAATAATTGATAACGCGGGAAAATTTGAGGTGAAGCTCAATCAGTAGATTGGCTGCATCTGAAACGACAAGTGTGCACATTCAATGACCACCTCAGGTTTCACTTCAGGACACTTCAAAGTCTAAGTGCTTGCGTCCGGAGTATTCAGCCACTTTGAACATGTAACTCAGCACTGGGTCGTACTGGTCAAAGCTCACACAGATATCATACAGAACATGATCCCTAGGATTTGCGCTTCGGAATTCGGAATTTGACCGGTTTTTTGCTCGGGAATCCCGAAAAATCGCAGTTTGGCACCAAAATGAGGGATTCCCGAACTTCAAAATGCGGGAATCCCGGGCATGTGGCCTTAGTGTTACGCCTATAGGTCACATCTAATTATTTTGTTATACGTGAATACCGGATAATTGCTTGATCAAAGCTTTAATTATAGGATATATTATTAACCGAATGGTAAAAGAAATTCAATTTTCGGAATTCCGTGTTGCAAACCCCCGGAATCCCGAAAATCCGAATTCCGAATATGGCCAGATTTTTTCGGGATTCCGATTTTCGGGATTCCGTGTTTTCGGAATTCTGGGTGGTAATCCATATTTAATATTTACTGCTGTCATTTTCCAGTCGATGTGGAAGCCTTAATTCCGCATTGTTATGAATTTAGCAGTGGGTATTTAATGATCGGAAGACGTTGTAAACACGTCCACTTCGTCTCCTCTCATTGGCTGACCGGCCAGTAAAACACGAATTCCTTTATTTGACACGGCCACTAATGGTAAGTTTAGTTTAAGCTGTCGAATACTTTCAGTAATGACACATCTATAATACGGGTTTTAGCTAAATGCTGTACGAATTTGATGAAGGATAAAATTGCCAAATCCCAGGCTCTTTTAATATTGAGCTGTAAAGAAGAAACACAAAAATTGCAAAAGTAATAAAAATGATATGAATTTATCATAACTTCCTTTTTAATAAGGAACTTTCTCGCCAGTAGAATCTTTGGGTCGACCTGTTTGTGGAAGGCTGCCTCTGTAATAATCTTGTGTCGTAGATGCAATATGATTTTCAGACATCATTGGCATACACCCCATGATGACTAAAAGTAAACCCAATGATGAAATGTATATCTTGTGTCGTAGATGCAATGTACAGAGGTCCAGAATGTATCTCCCAAGTGTATGGTACTCGGTTAAGACCCCTCACCTCGGACCCTCTGACAACCAAGCTCTTTGCTAGTGGCCGGAGACTCTTCACACCCGAAATGGGAAAACTTGCAGATCACTACCACCAACAAGTCAAGGGATCCCACTTCCCGGCAAGGTCTTTTCAAGCACCTCAAGGCTATCTCTGATCTGCACTGTGATTTACTTGTGACTTCTTGCCTGTGTTCATGTTGTCTCCTCAAGCCTTTTTATTGTGATCAGGTCATAAAATCTTAAAAAGTAAAAGCTCTAATTCCTCAACTCTCAAAATTCTTCATTTTGGTTGAAAGAAGTTGCTCTGAAGTCTGAATTCAGTAGGTTCCAACCAAATAATTCTGGATTTGATCGGTGAATATACCATTCCTATAGGTATCATCCCGCGGCGTTTCCTGGTTGCATTGTACTGATGTATTCCGCCAGAAGCAGGTAGGACCTGGAATTGGCATGCTCTAAGTCTACAAAGTATGTTTGTGTGAAGTGGCCCCTCCCAAGAAACGAACATAAGGGCCATGTTATATAGACTTTTTCAAGTGTAGACCACTTTAGAGCGTCCAATTTGTGCTCATAAAAATGTGGTGTCAGAGTTCAATAATTCTTCATATTGTCTGGGCTAATGTGAAGCCTTAAATTGTACCAACGCAAATATTTGTTTTATCCTGTATCCACATTCCACATAGCAGTAGGTACTTCAATAGTACATATCCTAATTGTTTGTGCAAATTAAGTAATAAGTATCCTAAAGTTTTGTTATTGTTAATTTCAAACACACAAGCAATCAAGGATACGTAGTCATGAAAGTCTACCAAATTAGGTGAATCCTTCTTAAAAATTGAACGTGATCAGAAAACGAGACAATACCCATTCAAAGTAGACTGCTGCAGTCTCAGATTTACAAAAAACACTGGACTGCCAAATGGCCTGACAACCAAGTTTGCCGATTGTAAACATTCATTGAAACCCTGCAGCTGGTACCACTAAAGAATAATGAAATAAAATTTAAAAACCTTTGGCCTTGTTTTCAGAGCCTGAGTTCTGAGTTTAAATTACCGGAAGGCCTTGTTTTCAGAGCCTGAGTTCAGGTCACATGCAGGAGGTGTGTACCATAGACAAGCTCAAGACAGAGATCCAGAGGCTACACAAAACCCTCTCCGAGAAGGAGGATCTCATCCTAGCCACACGGCGGATTGCTGTCGACAAGGTACTGTTATTTGACAGAGTAATCTGAAATAGTGCTCACTTGCTTGCTTATACTGTTTTGATCGATAGTATGGAGTTAGTCTGAACCATAGCAGACAGCAACAACATTTTTAGTTTTTAGCTCGTGCTCTACAACATGAAATTTACACCTATTCCAACTTCTTTGCATGTCTTTGCATGCTCCTTAACCGAAGGCCTTGTTACTCAGAAAGTAAATGTGAGGAATTCTTAATCGTGATGTTAAATTAATGGTGAATTGCCTGCGCAGGAAAGAAAGCTGAAATGTGAGCTGGTGGAAGTGTCTGAGAAGTACAGTGAAGTTTGCGCTCAGAAGAACTCCATCCAGGATGAGTTGACGATCCTTAAAGCTAACTCTGTCACCAAAGACGAACATACCAAGGTGGCTTAAGGCTCAAAAGCTTGGAAAAATTCACTTTTTCTTGTAGATTCATTAATCTGAATGGCCATGGTTTATTTTCTTTTGCCAAGTCGTATTACACCACTAACTCAATAAACCACCCTCAGTTATTCGCACAGTACACTAAAACGGAAGCCCTTGTGTTTGAGTTGCAGAACAACCTTGTGAACTGTGCTGCTACTGTGCCTCTTGAAGAGTACCGGATGTTACAACGCGAGCTGGAAGAAAGCACTGATGAGGTGAGTGAGATGGAGGCATGCCAGAAACCCCTGGGACAGACTTGGGTTACTGTGGGATTATCATGGGATCAGTCAGGGTCACCAGGGGAGCTGTCAGCTTTTGGAGCATTTGGGTCACAAAATATAGCCAAATTTCTTTGAGTTTTATTTATAATTTGAAATTCATTTTCCACTTTCTATTCTAGTTACCATGATTTTCAGGTGTTGCAATACAAAGAAATCGCCGCTAAGAAAGAGAAAGAGTTGGAAGCCGTCATTCTGTCGCAATCAGATCGGATTCAGGCACTGAAAGGATGAGGTTTAGTTTTACAGAACATTCAACAATTTAAATGCTCTATTTTATAGTTTTATCCGAGGCAATTTATTTTATCAATGCCACTCAATTTATTGAACTGTTTTATCAAATTAAATAAAATTTTACCCTTTTATTTGTGCTATTTAGGGAATTTTTAATATTTCCTCCAGTCGAAAACCCCGTGCCAGTCGACACGACAATACTGGATAATAATACTATAATAGAACTCTATTGAGTGTAATAGAAACCTTCGTGGTCCTTCCGCGTTTTCATTGAAGAGCTGTTGAAAGGTAGTAAGTACTATGCACTTTGCAGCACTCCAAGCAACTGGCGGAAGGGCATAGTCTCTCGAAGAAGGAGGTGGAAGAACGCGATGAAAAGCTACGCTTACTCAAAGATCAGATAACCTCGGCTCTCGATGAAAAGTCGATGTAAGTATTTCAGAAATTTCACCAAACTTGAAAGATTAATTTGTTATAATAGGGCAATAATATGTAGTGTTATAGTTAATGACAGGAACGATTCCATGATTCCATGCATCAGGAATTATTAATTTTGTGATGCTGTCAACGAAATATTTCCATCATTAACGATCGTCTGAGTTACTAATGCTAAAAATACCACTAAAGCATGGCACAAAATGTCGAACGACAATAAGCACAATGCCTTAAAAGGAGACATCTTGCTATTCCAAATTCATTGATCGGATGATTTATGAGCGTATTTCTCAATTCAATTACGTGTTAATCAAGTTTTTGAATGTTTCAGCGCTCGACAAGAACAATTGAAGGAACTCTCCCGAGACCTTGAAGCCACTGCACGGGAAAACCGGATACTTCACAAAAAGCTCCAGGAGATGTCGAACAAAGTGCAGGTTTCTCTTGAGCTATAATAGGTGTTGTGAAACAACGCAGTTACAGGGTTTCCTGTTCCAGCGAATCCCTTTCAACATCTCCATTCTATTCTCGTCTGTCAAATTATCACCTATGTAGTTAAATACGTTGGACTCGAAATCTTATGACTTCTGTTTCCATTTGCAAGAAATTGAATGTAGGTTAAACTTAAACCTACTAGGTTTTGCAGGATTGAACTGTTGTGAAAAGGAGAGAATGTATACATGTTGATGTAGAAATATAGAAATGTAAAACACGCAAAAGAGTCTCATAAACTTTCAATATGCTTGCAACATTTTTGTGCACAATTTCTGTCTTTTTTTCATATCACCAGCTGTGTTCTGTAACCACTAACCATGAATCTATTTCAGAACTGTGAAAACTGCGCGAAGTTGAAGTCCCATTTGAAATCCCTGCAAGATGGCAAGCGATTACCAGCCGATGCTAGTTTACTGGGCTCCATAAAGGTGGGTTTAATGGCTATTAACCATAATTTAGTGGGGTGGAAGATGCACAAGTGCATCATGCTTATTTCAATCAATGGGGATTAATGATAACATAAGTGTCGTATTCTGTTACATCAATATGATAAAATATGATGATTTGTAAGTCTTTGGGATACACAACCCACCGTAATGAATCAGCCATTCGTGCAAAGTTCAAGACATTCAATGTCAGTTTTTTCCTTTAAATCTAAGATAGACATGTTTAAGTTTACTAGATTCTTAAGTTTTAAGACCAAGAGGGTAAACAGTCAGAACCCAAAAGAATTCCAAGTGATTATTATGTCCTCATCATTGCAGGAGAAAGGTAAAGGCAAGTGAAGAGAAGGCAAGTCCAAAGCTACACTTTCTCAACAAGGAGAAACTGTGAAGAACATACGACGAATCTTTAAGTTGGTAGTTCTGAAGTTGTCTGCAGATATATTGGGTTCCTTTTTCAAGCTGAGCCATAACGGAGCGCGGTTATAGATATGAAGGACAGTCAGGTTTTCAAGTTATGCTTTCCAATTGTTACGTCAAAAACGGTGTTACAAACGCATTGTTAAATTGTAAATACATGAATCTTTCAAATGCAAAATTCTCATTTATGATGGTCTTTGAATTTGGTCAAAATACTATCTGTCGGGAATATGTGCTAGCTCTCCTTCAAAAGATTAAATGAAATTTGACATGGGATCTTTTGCTTGGATTGAATGTATAGTTATAAGTGTATAATGTATAGTGTATAGTGTATACATATACATTTAAGTTGCATAAGCCCTCTTAATGTAAGCCTTGAAAGTCCTGTGCTGTTCAAGGAAATCCCAGAAAACACCACGTGCTGACGAGCCGATGAGCTGCTATAAAACAAGAATGACTTGAATATCATCGATCATAATCAAATCCTTTGAATTTTATTACAAATTAATCCGGTAGCACAGAATCAACTAATCAATGTGAAAATCTAAACTTGGCGATAAGTCAAAAATGATAATTTAGCTCTGCAAGTGTACTGTACCAAATATCAATGTGAATCTAACTCTTTGTTATGAACAACTCTCGGTACCAAGTTAATGTTACAATCAAATTAACGTATATATTGCACATTTCACCTCATATAGAAATAAAAATAAAAACCACTTTATACAAACCTCATATAATTAACCTAATACAGTCATATATTCCACCCTTCCTGGAAACCTAATCGGACATGTCCATACACTCCTGAATGAAGGCTTTGAGTTTGGCGTCCAGTTCGGCATGCTTGTCCTCCTTGTGTTTCCTCTCCTGTTCCAGGTTGTGCAACTCGTTCTTGTTCGCTTCAATCACCCGGATGTTATTCTCCATGGTGTACTGAAATAATGTAATGGATGGTATTCTCGATGTGGTGTTCGGACTTCGGAAATTTGTAGAAATCCACAATTTCGCTTCGGAAATTATGGATGTTCTCTATGTATGTTCTCTGCAAATTGAGTGTACCTACTCGAATTATAAGGCCACTCTTTTTTCATTGATCGTACTTTTTAGGCAGCTAATAAGCAATTTCACCCAACCGAAACTTGGCATTGTCACAAATGTGGTTTATTACCTCCATATCAGTGAGTTTCTTCATCTCTTCCTCATTTTCCTTGGCCACAACTTCCAATTCATCGTCCCTCTTGGCACACGACTCCAGTAAATCCTTCTTTTCGTTCTCTACCTGCATTGAAAGATTGAATATCATCAAATATTTTCCTTCATATTTTGGCCAAAGACATGGAAGTTGAGCTCAGAATTGAAGTGAAAGATATTACCTACTGTTAAAAAATATGTTTTCTCGATGAGAATTACCTCCTCCATCTTTGCTTTGATATCCTCTAGCGCCTGAGTCAAATCTTCGACCCTCTCATCAGCTTTCTGGGTCTCTTCCAACAACTTCTTTGTGATAGTCTTAACTCTCTCCATTTCTACTTCTAATTTCTACGTTTAATGAGAATTGAGATACACTTTCATTATGAGACTAGATATGATACCATAGATATGATGGTGGCATTGGAAAATGACGTCTGAGAATCCCAACAAATCACATGGTAAATGTCAATAACAAGTTAACAACTCAATATCAACGTAATGCATAATTAATTATTCATATGGGCCTCACATTGCACGTGCAAATTAACGACAACTGCAATGATGCAAATTGGTCATAGCAATCAGGAAATAATAACGAAGACATCGAACAAAAGGAACTGAATATCATCAACATCCCCAACAAATCACAACAAACCAAACCGCGCACTGTGTAATGTCACAACTGACAAACATCTATATGATAAGCTGAAGCTGTATCGGAAAGCGGCGCTCTATTATCAGTAGAGAAGCTATATAGCAGGAGCTCCTCTCTCTCTCTCTCTCTCTGGAAGCGGAAGACACATAACGTGGTAATCACGGAAGCCGGCAAAGGGCGCCTGTAAATTACCAGCACGGCTGCAGTAAACATACACAGCGTGTCGCTGTGGAATTTGCGGCAGCTCGTATAAAATGCAGGCTCAGTTTAACATAATATATTTGGGCTAATTAACATATTTTACTAAAGGGTGACGTGTGGGAACACGAAACCTAATACCCATCTGTGATTGTGTTACAAGTTGCCTCTGGGGATAAGAGTAGAAATCCAGCTGCCAGTGTTGCGCAACTCAGGCTCGCAGTTTAGACGGAAGCACATTCTTCCTCAGTCGGAAAGTTCTCGTGCGTCATTGTAAAAGAAAAGACCACGTGCTTCTTCGTATAAACAATAACATAGGACCAGTTCTTCTTCAAGAAGAAAAGGGCTATGCTTCTTCTCAGAGAAAAGCACGGCTGCTCCTTTAAGAAGAAAAGCACGTGTGCTTTTCCTCAGAAGAAAAGTACGCGTGCTTCTTCTCAAGAAAAGTACGCGACGTACGCGTGCTTCTCAAGAAAAGCATGCGTGTTACTTCACAGAACAAAAACACATGTGCTTCTTCCAGAAGAAAAGCAAAGTGCTTCTCAGAAAAAAGCACGCGTGCTGCTTCTCAGAAAAAAGCACGCGTGCTCCTTTTCAGAAGATCAAGAAAAGCACGCGTGCTTCTCAGAAGAAAAGCACGCGTGCTTCTTTTCAGAAGAAAAGCACGCGTGCTTCTTTTCGGAAGAAAAGCGCGTGTGCTTCTTTTCGGAAGAAAACCGCGTGTGCTTCTTTTCGGAAGAAAACCGCGTGTGCTTCTTTTCGGAAGAAAAGCGCGTGTGCTTCTTTTCGGAAGAAAAGCGCGTGTGCTTCTTTTCAGAAGAAGAGCGCGTGTGTTTCTTTTCAGGAGAAAAGCGCGCGTGCTTCTTCTCAGAAGAAAAGCACGCGTGCTTCATTTCAGAAGGAAAGCTTGAAAGAAAAGCACGCGTGCTTCTTGTCAAAAGAAAAGCGCGCGTGTTTCTTTTGAGAAGAAAAGCACGCGTGCTTCTTTTGAGAAGAAAAGCACGCGTTCTTCTTTTGAGAAGAAAAGCACGCGTGCTTCTTCTCAGAAGAAAAGCACGCATGCTTCTTCTCAGAAGAAAAGCACGTGTGCTTCTTCTCAGAAGAAAAGCACGTGTGCTTCTTCTCAGAAGAAAAGCACGTGTGCTTCTTCTCAGAAGAAAAGCACGTGTGCTTCTTCTCAGAAGAAAAGCACGTGCTTCTTCTCGGAAGAAAAGCACGCGCTTCTTCTCAGAAGAAAATCACGTGTGCTTCTTCTCTAAAGAAAAACACACGTGCTTCTTCTCAGAAAGCAAGTGTGCTTCTTCTCAGAAGAAAAGCACGTGTGCTTCTTCCCAGAAGAAACTCATGTGTGCTTCTCAGAAGAAAGCACGCGTGCTTCTTTTAAGAAGAATTAAGCACGCGTGCTTCTCCTCAGAAAAAAGAACGCCTGCTTCTTTTCAGAAGAATTAAGCACGTATGCTTCTTCTCAGAAGAGAAACACACGTGGTTCTTCTCAGAAGAGAAACATGCGTGCTTCTTCTCAGAAGAGATACATGCGTGCTTCTTCTGAGAAGAAAAGCATTCATGCTTCTCTTCAGTAGAAAAGCAAGTGTGCTGTTTCTCAGGCGAAAAACACGCGTGCTTCTCACATTTTTTAAGGAAGAAAGCTCAGTGCTTCATCTCTCAGGCCGTCGAATCTGACGACGAAGTCGATCCGCCGTCCGGTAAGATTGCGCGCGCTGAGGCCTGAGCTTCACAACAGTGCGCGCCGCGCGCGCACCAAATTGCGCGCCATTTTGAGGGCCTTTTGACAACTTGGAAACATTCGGAGTTCGCGCCCGACGTCGATTTTGGGCAATTTTCAGCGGAATCCACAGGGGATTGGTCAGGCGATTACCGCCCGCTGCCCAATTCCAATGATGAATCCCAATCCAATACATAACTAGGTTACTATTGTTATTTTCCAGGCCAATACCAGTAAACTGATTAACTTTCGTTCTCCTACAAGCTCTCCTCCTCTCCCGCCAATATTTGTGCCCGGTAAGCCCCCTCTCTCCTGCATAGGAATGAACTATGTGTGGCCAACTTCTATTCGCTCTTTCGGCAACCATGTTTCTTCCTTGCTACCAAAAACTTTCATCCCTATTTTCACGCTGAAATAACTGTGTGATCTTTTACTGAGCATGGCCGACCGTAACAATTTTTCAATCGCGGAATTTTACATTGGTATTGGAAAAGGATGGGTAATTTCAACAAGCTACTCCTTCTAAACAAAGAAACCGCCAAATACACAGGATTCTTATGTTCTGCATGTTAATTCCTGACTGTGGTCTCACCCTGATTGTGGTGACCGGTGTTGCATTGAATTAAATTTCTATGCGAAGTTCGTGTATGCTTGAGTGAAGTTTACATTTTACCTGCATTTCGCAGCAACTGCAGTTTTTATGCTCATGTTACCATTATGGAAAAATAATCATTAATTTAATTCATAAAGAGTCATGAATCAACAAGCCAAAGAAAATACCACTCCTGATTTTTAGAAGACGGTTAAGGTCAAATTACCCGAGACTCAGAGCGATATTTAAAGAGATGGCTCTCGAAACTTTGGGAGGATGAAAATAGCACATTATTTCATAAAATTAGTAACCATGATTTGTAAATATACTATCCTTACATCCTAAATCCAGCACTCTGAAATTATGTGTATCCCGCTCATCGAGTATTTTATGTAACATATTTCTGTAATAATATGCGGGATCATTCTTATGTTAAATACTTACAACTCCGCCGCACTAATTGCTTTAAAAGAACGGTTGTATTTGTTACATGTTCCAGACTTACACCGGTATGAAAGCAACGTGGGAATCATGGAATTCGGATTTCGGACATACCAGGATGGGCGAGGATGAAGTGAATCAATACATCGGATTTGAAAACTTCCATCGGACAAAATCCATTCCTCCCTTGGACAGAACCCCCCTCCCATCGGACGAAATCCCCCATGATTAGAGTAATAGGGTCTGGGTTAGAGGGGTGGGGTTTTGTCTGGGATTTCGTATTAGTCTATCCTTTCACCATGACGCGGAAGTTTTAGCATTTATTTTGTGCTATTATAAAGCTCTCAAACTTTAAACATTTTCCATAGAAAGTTTGTAATATAAACGACGATAGCGTGCCCAGCACAACCCGAATCTAGGCTCTGTGTAGCGGTTTGAACGCATGTCTACAGTGAACGATGACATGCAGTGTGATTACCTGCCATACCCCACCCTACCAACAGCTCGCCAACTCAGTGGTTGGTCCTACTGTGTACTCAGTACATGATAGATGCATGATAGATACATCAAGGAGCTGCTAGTTCAATGTAATATAGTTCAATGTAATATAGCATGTAATATAGTGGTGTACATAGTCACATGTATATTATTAGCGATTACATGGCGAAGTGGTGACTTTATAACGTGTGTTGTATGCATGAGACAAAGCCGAGACTTTTTATGCTGGATTGTCAATGGAGCATGGGCCCTCATTCTAATACCGAATACGGTTACTAACTTTAAAATATTTGCTAAACGAGCCTAGGAAGGGTAATAAAATGAACTGAGCAGTTGAGGCTCGGGTTAAGGTTGTAACTTTGGACAGCTAACAGCAGTATTCGTGAAGTTTCTAAAAACCAATGTCTACGAAATTAAATTGGTAGTTGAGATGGCTCCATAAAGCTTTATTAATTCAGAATCGTCGCAGCTTTGTCCCATTGATACTTTTCGTGCGTGGTGCAGAGGCATTAACTTATAAAGGTGTTAGTAAGTACTGGGCCGATTACCATACAAGGGAGAATGATCGAGCCAATCAATCAAACAATCACATCGCAAAGTAGTGAGTGCTTGTATCATATACTGTAACATGTAGTGGGTATTCTGACAATGATTTGGATGCGTTGCCGAACGATGTGCTTTATATTGTTGGACTCAGATGACAGATTTATATGAATCTCAAGTTGATTTTAGAATTTCCGAAGAAACTACGATCAGAAATCTTTAAATCATAGCTCATAGATTTCAAATTTTCAATGACTGGGTGGGGTTCTTAATCTCAAATGCATTAAATGGCCCCCAACTATACATACCACGCGATGTTTTATATACTGCAACTGCTACCAATACTACAGACATCTCACACATAACTGTGTGGAGTATGTGTAATTTGAATATTAGGCCATGTTTCCAATTAATGCAGACCGCCATGTACTCATCACTATCACCAGCCTGCATCGAGTTAACTACCTTTAATTCATCAAATTATCATTCTTCATTTTCCATGAAATTTAGCCATGTAATAGTAACTTCTTTAAACTTCATAATATCTGCTTTTGGGATGATTATTGATTCTGATAATTTCAGAATGTAATTCTCGGTATATATCCAAATCACACTACACAGCTCTATTTAAGTTGGGATTATAATTCTAAGCAGAAACATAAGAAGACTGACGACCTGCAAAACGTTTGAAGGATCGATGCGCTTCTGATGGTTCTACCGAGTGAAATGGTGGGTGGGTTTCAAACCAAGTCTACATATATTATCAACATTCAGTTAATTCACGGCGTGTTATATGTAGGAATATTAAATGAAATTAAGCATGCTCACACAGGTGTGTTAGGTCGTTGGTCTACGTACGGTGTTACATCACATTCATTAATGAACACTCCCTTATCATGAAACAGTCGCAAAACAGGGGCATGAGTGTCGCACATCAGGTGATTTCTTGCTACAAATACTATTTGTGAATGAAACGCATGGGGGCGCATGGAAAAATAGCCTATATAATTTTGGGTTGAACAGAAGAGAGTTTTTGGCAATTTGCCCAGGTGGAAGATAAAAACGTTCTCATAATCACATTTACGTTGCATAAACATTTCGTAGCATGGACGAATTCATCATCGTACTGAGCAGCTGGGTCAGTATGTGATATCACTGATAGTGTGGGTCCGAGTGATTTCACAATGAGATAATCATGGTCAGTGGTAGTACTGAGCACTGTTGAGCGAATTCGTTCCTTTCTCAACATACACATGGCTTATTGAAGGGTCGATTTCCAGGGCGATTATCTTGAAATCCAGCTATGTATTTCCTCTGTAATTTGTAAAGTCGGGCTACTTCCCGATTCAAGTGTGGCTTGTAAATAAAGTTCTCTAATATGAGAATTGAACCCTGCCAAATCTTTAGCTAAGATTGATGACACCTCTCCTAGTTCGTATTGTAAGAAAGAGGTTCATTGAGACTTTTAAGAATGTGTTAGATTAAGAGCATTATTCGTGGAAAATTAATCGTCGCGCCTAACTCAGAACATTGCAAAATCAAGAAATTTGATAGGCTGAATACTTCGATATTCGTACGTTTATTAGATTAGATACCGGTGATGTTGGAGCAATAGGCAGTTGAGACTCATGTCATTACTATGGTTAACAATGTTCTATTAATGATGTTGAACGCGTATTTTTGTGCGCTACCACACCAGTCTCCACATCGAAAACCAGATCTGAGTGGAATATAACTGTGATGTTAGGCACTTCTAAAATTCATTTAAATGTTCAGCAGACATTTGACATTAGATAAAGCTATATAAAGTGTGTGCGAACGCCAAATGGTTAATACCATTACCAAATACATGAGTTTATGAACCGCTGTGCTTCAGTGTAACATACAAGTTGGTAGTTGTACAGTGGAACTTCCACTACGTTTTAAGAACGTGAAGGGTCAATGGCTAACCGAACAATAACACAATAACACGTACATTATATTGGATTTCCCGCCTCTTGTAATAACTATGAGCTCATCAGGGAGCGAGTGTAACACTTGAATCGAAGGAATTTAATCATCATCGGATCATCACCCATGATTTGTTTAACACAATGATTGTAATAATGTGAAGTCATAAAACAACTCACATTCTTGACCCATGAAACTTCCGGAAGTTTATGATACATGATTTTTGTGCCCCAAATATCTCACACAAACAATTCCACTTCCCCTATTCACCAGTGGTCGATGATTAATCACCTGTCGGCTGTCGCCAACACACCGGTTTCATATCAGATTAAACTCTAATTAAACACATCAAATTAAACCCTATAACACGTATCACATTAAACCCAGTCCCATTTGAAAATAATCACAATACACGTCACAATTAAATCATGTACGGTGTGTATAGGATGGGGACTTCCACTACATTCTGAAGACGCTGTATGATACACATACATTCGTCACCAGTAAAATGTATTAAACTCGGCGTCATTAGTGTTAAAACAACAACCTATCCGCCGAGTTGTTATCATAAACTTCTAATATATAAAGTAGCTAGTACCATTGGAGCATTGATGGGTCACGAGTTTACGTTGTGCGGACGAATAAAATTAAATAGGCAGTCTGGCGTCTCCAATTCGCTATTTGGAACAGTGATTATTGCGTCAAATGAAACCGCCTATTTTTTCCTAAATGATTCATTGTTCGGGTCTAGTGTTAGCAATCCTAGCTAGACAATGTGACTGTCAACTGCAGACTGTCGGTATGAAGGTTTCCAGATGAAGCAGACATCTAAGGAAAGTTATTTTTCGCTCCGTTGGCCGTGCCTGCCACGTGGTAGCCACCTAAAGGTCACGTGGTGACCACGTGACGAACCTTGTGGTAGGCTGTTACCACGTGAACGTGTCACCTGACCGTGTCACGTGACTAAGACTTGACCTGCCCCAGCAGAATAATCCGATTCCAAACTTACTATAGCAATTCTACAAATATCCACGCACGGAAAATAGGCGGTCGTATGTTATCAACTTGCTACTTTGATACCTGATCATGAGCTCATTTCAAAGAAAAAGGTACTGCACCCATGTACGTGAATCATGATGATATCTATTACCTATGGAGTAAAAAACTTGGATGAGGGCCAATATGAATATTCTGGATGCCACACGAGAGGAAGAGCATAATTGCGTCATAGGAGAATCTCGAAACGTTATACTTAGAATTTTTCGTCGGCGGGTTATGAAAACGTATCGAAATTAAGACTTAGTGATCACGTAGGGATTATCCTTTGACGTCATAATTGATACGATCATAGGCGTTGCGAATGGTGTAGATGACCGAAATGGCCACAATAGACATGAGACAAATAGATTTTAATTAGCATGTTTTTGTTCTATCAAACGATTTATGTGGGTATGTAGTTGAGCGCACATGATTGATACTATCTGTGAACGTTGGTGTCGAAAATTATTAAAACATAAGTAGTCAACAGCAAATGTGAAGAGCAAGCGTAAAAGTGACTGCATTTACTTCCTATCAATTACAAGTACCGCAGCTGATCCTCCTGAGCTTGCCGTTCCATAAATCTCGTATTTTCTCCTCCATTCAACCTGACCGGTCACGTGTTCTAGAGTGAATTATGCGTAGCACGTGGAACTGACGTGTCAGACATATCAGCCAGTAATGTAGCTGCATTGAAGTCACTAGTAGAAGCACAAATGCCACGAGACACGGTCAGGGAGGTCCGTAGTGGACTGCTATTGGTGCACTAAGTCACGTGAATGAAAATGCATGAATGCATGCATTTAGGTCAACTTTTTTGACGGCAATCGATCCCTCTTATCTCCATAGCGAAAATAAGAGTTGTCGTGTAACATCGTGTCGTGCCTTCGGCACTCCACTCTGTTACACGACCAATAACTACTCTTAGGGCCCAGATTATGGAAAAGCTGACTGGCATACACTCGGGGCCCGGGTGTAAGTTGATACTTAACAACGTGGGAGTTAACGGAACGCCGATAACTGGAAATTTATATCGTTTAGAACGTCTTCCTGTTCTCAGCAATATCTCACTCAGAACAATTCCCTGTGAAGGGTGTGTGTAATTTCTGACGGTGTAAATTTTAAACTGATATGCGCCGCGAAATTCCTGTCTCTCCCACCTAAAAACACGCATAGAAACACCCATACACACGCGTAAACCCTCTCTTATTTGTCCCGATCGGGTTACCTGATAATAATTTAATCAAATTCCTCGGTATTCAATTTATGCCCCTTTCACGGGACTGTGTTACCCCGGAGTTATGTAATGTACAGAAATATAGCATTACAAAATGTGAGAAAGGTGTGTCTTTCGACTGGGACTGAGCGAGGGCATAATTGAGAATACATGCCCCTAGACGCCGAAAAGTTTCGTTTTTCCCGGTGACGTGATTTTCAAGAATAGCAATGCAGTTGGGTAAAGTGATCGATGTATACATTGTGTGATTGTACGAGGACATTATTAGATTATGTTATTTTATTATTTTATTAAGGAGTTGAAGACAGGACGAGCTATTTCTGCAGACTTTGCAAGAGTGTGCTATCAATTTATCAATAGACACTGTTTGTTGGTAGTGTCGGTACAAGAAGACAAAATTATTGAGTGTTCCGACCAAATTTCAAAGACAGCATTGTCAGAAAATGCTGTTTACAGAAACTTCAGTGGTTTCACAAAACAGTTGAGAATCGTCGGTTTTCGATGTACTAAATTGTGCTTGCTACATGTAAGACTCATTTGACTGTGCGCACTGACAGTAACAGAAATTCAGTAAATCCAAACCTATATTTATCGATTGGCAGTCATGAACGCAAAATTAATTAAATTCGCTTTGGTAAAATACTTAACTCCTGACACTCAAATGAAGCAATATTTTTCTATGCAACGCACTCGGGCACTCCGGTCATGTATCGGATTGTGAGACAAACTCGGCGACTTCTCATCATTCTGAAAAACCTGAACACGTTCCCGAGCGTGTAATGATCAACTTGTCAATATGAAATATGATGAATATGAATTTATCAGAAGAAAACGCACAGTTGAAACACACATACTTAAATAATATATTTTCGCATATTATAAATGATTAAAACATTGAGCTATACAGTAAACAATAATGATATAACCAAAATGTGAGTACTTTAGTACTATTCTCTAGATTTCATACTAGAATCTATTGTGCAGGAAACGACTAAGTACTTGGCTTCGGCCAAACTCATGCCTTTTTCGAACTTAGCCTTGCTCTTGTCATCGGCAAATTTTGCTCAATTCGGCTGATTTCGATTTTAAAACATTGTGTTTATTTCCAAAAATTAGCACAAATTTCTGGGATCTGAAATGATATGCTGTAACAAAGGAAAATCAAAAATTGTTCAAATCGGCGGACGGCGATGTCAAATTTCAATACTATAATGATGTTTTATAAAAGTCATATGAACCTGCACTCGGTCGTTTGCTGATATTATGTAATCCTTTCAACTTCGCCATATAAATTATTCAACAGATTTTGAATACAAAATCAAATTTAAAGGATATCTGAGATGAAATGATAGATACCAGTGATTCAAAACCGAGCCACGAAATGAATGTATTTGTTAAAATGGCAGTAATTGAGGTTCAATAACGTTGTTGTTGAAAGTGAAAGTGCTGAAAAATTGCCGGTAACTATCGAGCAACTCCAACAAATTCCTGTCTTCTGTCCAGTAATTTTCAGTTGTCACACGTACCTAATACTTTCATAATACGTAATATTATTTCTAAAACAATCAGCATTATATCTCCCAACCTATTCATCTGAATTTAATTTCTATTTTGAGTAGGCATCCATGAATAATTCGAGAAATGGGGAATCAGTCAGTTAGTCAAGGAAATGATTGATTTTCCCAGGATGTTAAGTTTATCAGTTAAAAAATCGATAAACATTTCAGTGAGGCGATGCAATCATGATGCAATACGGATGTGATCTTTTGTAATGTGAGTATTGTGTTCAATATGGATGAAATGTGTCGTTCTATGATAAATACTGCATGCCATTTAAAATTTAAATTCATTCTTACATCAGTCTACTATTATCACAAAAAATCTGATAGAAAGTTCTTAAATTTTTGAATAATCACATATTTGTGTTCGCTTGGTTCTCGAAGAAAATTCTTCATTTAAAATAGCATTAAATTCGTAATCTTACAGCACAGCTGGGTACTTTGAAATTAAAATAAACTGCACACATTCAATAATTTAGAACAAAAACTATCGCTTAGACAATATTCTTCACTAAAAGCACTTATTCACCGGATACTGCTATAAAGTGAACAGGAACTGTCATGTCCTAGTTCAATCGTGGAACAAATTACTTTGAAACTCCGATATCTTTCCTTATAAATCATTAACTTTAATAACATTTGGGTGTGTTTTGAGTGTGTTTTGGGTGTGTAATTTATTATATCACTCATAACTCATATTGTTATTGTATATTCTATAGAGCATTAGAAACTGTTCAAATTTCAGGGAAAACGCGGTATACACATTAATTTATCAGCTATTCAGACATTTAACAAATAGTACTGTTTTCATTTTTCAGTTGTTGAAGCGTTCCTTCCCAGTTCTCACTTCTCAATTATATATATAGAAAGTTTAGAATTGTCTGATGTCCGATTTTAAAAATCAAGGACGGGTAAAAATGCACTGAAACTCGCAGTGCATTGTAGTATGTACATAGTCAGTTGCACTGTTCCTAGTATAGATTGTATCTTCTGACATCAGCTTGGAGTGATAAGTGTATCAGGGGGCAGTTCATATCTTTCTTATCTTCATACGACAAACGACTCAAACACGATGATAAAGTTGATGCTAGACCACACGGAAGCTTTTATAAGTACCATTCCTGATCTTTATTAGCAGGGTTTAAGTCAGTATATTCGTTTCCGTATTCGTCTGGGATAAGATCCCCTTTGGTTTCCTCCAGCTTATAGCTGCCCTTGTCCCTAAAGTGGAATCTGTACCCCACATACAGCAGGACGACGACCACAACGATTCCAGCAACCACAACACAGATGATGATGATAACGGAGGAGCTTTGTCCTTCCTCATCAATCGAGGCTTCCTCTTCTCCCACAGTGTAATCATTATCATTGACACCATCGATATCTTCTTCGTCAGTTTCATTTCCATGATCATGCTCTTCTTCTTCGTGATCGTGTTCATGTTCGTGATCGTGTTCATCATGATCATGTCCATCTTCAGTGTCTCCTTCTTCTTCTGTATGATCTTCTTCTTCTTCTTCTTCATCTCCATCTTCACCATGTCCTTCTTCATCGTGATCCTCTTCTTCCTCATGATCATCGGTGTCTTCTTTACCAGTATCTTCTTTAGTTTCGGTGTCATCGGGAATCTCAGGATCAACGGTTTCCTTTTCATCATTGCTATCTGTGTCCGTGTCAGTTTCAGTATCGGTATCTGACTCATCTTCGTTTGACTCTGTATCTGAATCAGTTTCTGTATCTGTATCAGCTCCTGTATCTGTATCAGCTCCTGTATCTGTGTCGGTATCAGTTACATCTGTGTCGGTATCAGTTACATCTGTGTCGGTATCAGTGTCTGTATCAGTATCAGTGTCTGGTACAGGAGGATCCGTTGGTGGTAAAGGACACTCGTAACTAGAATCTGGAATTTGATCACTGCAGCTCCCCTGGAAGTACACGATGCCCCCGGACAGGAAGTCTGAAGCAAATCCACAATCATCGCCAGGGAGGAAGTCAATCCCGGGGAAGGAGAGCTGTGAGGAGCAACCCACAAGGTGGGATAGCCTGATCTGGGACATGGTCATGGCACCTGTTCCTGGTGTCCCGACTCCACCAGCACCCATTTCGCCTGAGGTATGGGATGTAGAATATAAGTTAGCGATATACCCAGAAATAATCATTATTTCGGTAATTATAGCAGTATTTGTATTTGATATTACAATTTAGAACCAATTGCATTTAATCGGATACAGAAGCACAATATTATCTTGAGACTTTTCAACATTATAAACCTTCGCCTGAAAAGATACTTACAAAATACGTTAGCATCCGACATGTCTTCAATGGCAAATGAAAACCCGGTCCCGGTCTTAGTGATAGCTATCTCTTTATCGGAGTAGTCGTACGGTGCAATCATAATGCAGTATGAAATCGAGTCAGAACTGGTACGAGCTGGAATTTTAATAGGAGTTGGGAGGATTTCATGAAATAACGTTCAACAAAAAGGGTTGTGAGTATACACATTATCAGAATCTACGGAATATAAATTGATCAAACTAATTGAAAAATTATAAAGTTCGTCACACTAAAACCAAGACTCTTTATACTTATTAAAATCTAAATTAAAACAACAAAACTTACGGCTGGCCATGAGGACCATGAGAGTAGGCATAACGGAATTGCCTTGGGACATGAGGTTAACTTGTAGGAAGTCAAAGATACCATCGTCTCCCTCCGACTCCACGTCCAATATGGCGACCTGGCTGACTTGCTCTGCAAATTGCGAGGATGTCAATTAACTGACATTGACAAGAATTGCGTATATTTCATGAAACAAATTTTTCAGAACTTTTAGAGAAAATTCTCGATCCAGGGACCTAGGCCCCCTAAGATTTTCCTACTAGGGGGGGGGGGAAGGGGGGCTGCCCCCCCCCCCTCCCCTTAGGGAGCCGTGTAGTCCCATGATCGAGGGATATATTCAAATCTTCATCGAGAGTACCTGATGGGGGGAATAGTTCGTTGAAATCATTTTCTATGTCAATGGAAATCTTGAACTTTATCTGAGCATCAGTGAAGTCCACGGGAGTTGGGTAGTTGTAGATGAGGGAGTCCTTCCGATTACTGAAGTATAAGCTATCTGAAACGTACGAACTGTGTTAGTTATCAGGCTTTAGAGGTAACAGGGTGTACAATATGTGTGCAAAGTGTGCACTTTGGTGCACAATGTGCACTATGGTGCGTTAAACTGGCATGGGAGCACGCGCACCGTATCACAAGTTTGTCCAATTGTCCTACAAACATACATCAGCTGTCGGTGTCATTCGAAGATTGACAGATTTATATGACCTCCAATTTTAAATTGGTTGGGCTCGATTAATCGACTTTGCATAAATTCTATATATTCCCAGTTATTTCCACCATGAAATATTTCTATATTTGGTATATCTCAACGCTAGATCTGTGCTTGTCAATGTTAAATACACAACATATTATACCAGTTCGCATACCGTGGGAACTGGG
Organism: Beroe forskalii; assembly: GCA_011033025.1. Lineage (NCBI taxonomy): Eukaryota > Metazoa > Ctenophora > Nuda > Beroida > Beroidae > Beroe > Beroe forskalii. The sequence continues at coordinate 522,135 of WFMF01000006.1, read as the reverse complement.
AATGACTTACATTGGTCCTGTGAGGAGACTACGAGAAAGCCAACAAAAAGCAGCACTACATTGACTAACATCCTGCGATTGGTAATCATGTTATTCATGCAATTAAAAGATGCAAATAAGAAAATAACGATGTACTCAAGTGTTGAATATACTTGAATAATATTTTGTGCTTGATTTTAAATCACGTCTTATTAATAAGCATCAAATAAGCACGCCAATCTTTTTTACACCCATAATACAATTAACGTGTTGAGCACTCAATGGCAAGTAATTGTCAGTTATACAATGTTCAGATCATTTTTCATAATATTCTAATTCTTTAAATGTTTAATTATATAATTGGTTCCTAGTATACTGAAAAGTAATTAGGAAAACAAAATTAATCGCTCGTTAAAATAATAATGAGTCACGCGCTGCAATCATAATTATCATACATCACGATCTAATCAATTAAACGAAAAGCATTCCAAATAAAACCGGATAGAACGGCTAATTAAGCCCTCAGATACGAGCCTTCTGGGCATTTTCTTCCTGTGTACCTTCTACCCTTCCATTCACACTTAACATGAGTTAAAATAATTATATAAATTTCACCGCCCGAAGTTAGGGATTAATTTCAACACTAACCCCACACATTAGAAATAGTTGAATGTGCGTCACCTGTTCACCAACGTAAACCCAGGTAGAAACGTCACTTCAACCTGCATCCTATTCGGTAGGACCTTTATAATCCGCACATTTAATATAGTACACCCTGCATGTCAGTAGATGTCAGTCACCTGTCAGGGATATACTGGTCGACTGTGACACGTGGCCGGTGTGAGACGAGACTCCGCTCAGAAAGGCTCGGTTAAACTTAAGTTCAGAAGAATTCACTGCATCGCGACACTCTATTTCAAAGATTATTCATCAATGATAAAACTTTTGGTTCAAAAGAAAGGACGATGGAAGATGATCTGTTTTTACCTTAAAAATTTCTGTTAAACCGCCAGAGTTAGTTTAAAATTACATTAATTTCGGCAAGTAAAGTTATCTACATGATATTATGGATACCTTTCATGACTTCAATAGCAGTTGTAGAATCAGTTTTAAATTTTGTAATATCGGTTGGAATTGGTGAATCTAGTCCAAAAATGAACATTAATGCTCAGTATACCTACTTCATTAAGTTTAAAAATCAAATAAATTCATATAGTTTAAAAAGTATTATAATTAGATCTTGTCGGCAGGTTTAAAACCGATACCAAGTTTTAACTTTTTGTCAGGTGAGGGATCAAACAAAAGTATTATGAGCTCATCTGAAAATACCGGATCTAGGGGGGGGGCCAACGCTCTTTTAGGCTCTTTTAGGCCCCACTTTCTAGGGCTCTTTTCAAATTTTTTCTATCCTCTGGAGCCTAAAAGAGCCCCAGACTAAGTTAATTGAATTTGGTCCATGCTGCGAAAACAGCAAGGTTATTTCGATATCTAGGGAATATTAAAGCTATAAAATGTTATTCCAAACATTATATGACATAATATATTGTGATACACGAGGTTCTTCACATTCTGTCCTCAGATGGCACACTTTTCAAACGCCTCATTGTACTTACTGTCCTACAGGTGACCTTAATGATGGCTCCTCCTAAAAAAGTTGGTGGGAAAATAAACAGCAGGAAATCTTCAAGTAGCAAACGTTAACTCACTGAAAATGAAGAGGAGAAAGCTCAACAGGAAGATAGATGACTTGAATGTGAACAATCCCTCCTCTATGCTCATTCCTGGGCTTGAAAAAGAAGTCAGTCTGATATCTTAGGCAATTAAGGACGAAATTCTTGCCCAACTAAACCAGCGGGAGTCCTATGCAGTCAGCACTATCAAGAACAACCCAAGTACTTTTTCAGCTACGCGAAAAAGTATGCAAAATGCAAGTCGAGTGTTGCACCACTAAGGAAGACAATATGTGGATCCCTCAGCACAGATCCAGTGGAAAAAGCAGAGATCCTTCAATATCAATATACCAGTGTGTTCAGTGACCCAGCCAATGTGGATCCCCGAGCATGTGTAGCAGCACTAGGTGACCCGTCATCTGCAACTTTGTGTGACATTGAGTTCTCAGTCGAGGACATGCATGCAGCTATAGGTGAGCTAGATCCTTACTCGGCAGCACCAGATGAAGATTGAAGACATCCCAGCTAAGATTCTATGCAGCTGTAAAGACACCCTCTCTCTCACTCTGGCTGTTATGAACCGCCCTGTTTCTATTACATCCCACTTAGTCAAGGTCTTTGAAAGGTTCATCCGCAACTTGCAAGTGGATCATCTTGAAACTAATGGGATTCTCCCGGACAGCCAACACGGTTTTAGAAAAACTATAGGAGCTGCTTGACTCAACTACTTGAACATGAGGACTACGTACTCAAGAGCCTTAACGAGGGTAAAGAGGTTGATGTCATTTATCTGGATTACAGTTAAGCTTTTGACAAGGTAGACCATCGCTTACTTCTAGCCAAATTGGAGCATTACGGCATCAAAGGCAAGCTCTTAAAGTGGATAGAAGACTTCCTATCAAACAGACGCCAAGCTGTGGTGGTTGATGGTAATAAATCACAGTTCGCTAACGTGGAAAGTGGTTTAGAGAGCAAGTTAAAACGTTAAATGATACGATAAACTTTAAATAAGGAGCTTTCGAAAATCATGTGATTATCGTCGTCAGCTGTGGAAAGTGGTGTCCCTCAGGGCACTTTACTCGGGCCAATATTTTTCATTCTCTACGTGGTGGACATGATCATTAAACTGGCCTCTTCAAAACCGCTTGCTTTTGCCGATGACAGCAAGCTTCTGCACCAGATTATTACCATGTTATGCAAGGTTTTGCTTCAAAATGATCTGGATCAAGTTGTCAGTTGGTCACTGAACAACAATATGGTGCTCCACCAGGATAAGTTCGAGGTCATGAACTTCTGCCTCAACAACTCATACCTCCTGAGAAACCTGCCCTTCACTGCAGAGCTGAGGTGGTACACAACGCCTGACGGTAGCATTCTCCAACCAACATCATTTGTAAGAGATCTTGGTGTCCTAATATCAGATGATTGTGGCTGGACTCTGCAGATCAACAATGTCGTCACAGACTCCTGTAAAATGGCATCGTGGGTCCTAAGGACTTTCCGGGATAGATCGGAACTAACAATGCTGACCCTTTATAAGTCCTTAGTGAGGAGCAGACTGGAGTATTGTTGCCCGTCTGGGATCCTCATCTGATCAAAGACATCCAAGCAGTAGAATCAATCCAGCAATATTTCACCAAACGCATTGCTGGGACAAAGGATATGGACTACTGGGACCGTCTGAAAAGATGAAACTGATGTCTCTCCAGCGTAGAAGAGAACGGTACACCATAATCCATACATGGAAGATTCTGCAGGAAAAGGCCCCGAACAGCACATGTTTAGAGTTCTACAACAATGAACGTCTTGGTGTCCGAGCGAAAATTCTTCCATTCAACTACAAGGCACAGCGCTCAGTGTCTACTGCCTACGACAATTCATTTGGGGTTAAATCTGCTCGTCTTTGGAACTTGCTTCCCAAGCAAGTCAACTCAGTTTTAAAGGAGCTTGAGGCATTCAAAGTATCCCTTGGAGACTTCCTCGCACACCGGTTACGGGTTACACAACGCCAAACAGCAACTCCTTACTCGACTGGAGCTGCGAACGAGGAGATGGAGTACGTGGACATCACTGATCCCAGCTGCGATCCCTGCTAAACCCTTCAAAATGTATCAAAAAATGTATGTTTGCAGCTTGTTGCTGACCTCGCGCAATTTACTGAAATGTGGGGCTGCACAGGCAGATGCCTGCAACCTCCTTTTCATTTTAACCTTCACCTTCTAGTTTTAGTAGCTTTATATTCAGATATATCACACGATTTTAACACTCATTGATCTTTTACCTCTGGCTCTATTGAACTCTTTCTCTTTTTTCTTGCTTTCCTCTAAACTGTGTTGCTCAGGAATCCGGAGTCCTGGGTGGCCCAACCTTGCAGTTGTAAGCTGTGAGAGGTACATGGGCCGAAACCCCTCCGTTTCTCTTAACAACTGTAGGTTAACCGCTGATGATCCACAGTTAAGTATCTCCCGCCTCTTATGTCAATCCTTGAATTAGAAAATTTATTACACTATTTTGTTATGTTTATAGTATACCCATAGCTGCCAACCCTTGAAAATTCTTTGGGAGGGCACTTTTTAGTTTTTACCCCTTTTTGGAGGGCAAATTATACCGTTGAATGGAGGGCAAATTTCGTAGGTATATTCTTGGAATTTATGTGGCGACCCTTTTTTGGACGACTCTGAGATAATGCTTATTAGGTAAATTTTCACATTTGTAGGTAAATTTTCAGGACTTTAGGTACATTTTTGACCTTTAAGTAGGTAAATTTTTAAAATTTATTCTAGATAGTGCTTGATAGATAAATTTTCAAAATTGATCCGAGATAGTGCTTAGTAGGTAGATTTTCAAAAATTGGCGACCATTTTTTGAGGGAACGACCCGAACGACTAAAAATGTGATCCGAGATAGTGCTTATTATTTGGTAAATTTTCAGAATTTTGAGTAAATTTTCAGATTCGCTCTCCAAAAAGGTGGGCAAGGTCCGAAGACCGAAAGGGAACTAGATAGTGCTTGATAGGTAAATTCTCAAAATTGATCCGAGATAGTGCTTAGTAGGTAGATTTTCAAGGCTGAATCAATTGTAACGTCTATTGGCTCATACGCCCTTTTGCAACCATATGGATTGGGTCAATTCTAGAATATAGGGTCGGTCAGACCCTATATTGCCTCTGCTAATGGATAATACCTAGCATCTTGTATAGCGACCATATATATATTATATGGTTATACTTAAAAAGAACACATGAAATTAATTGCACGAATAACATTGTACATTATACAATAGGCAACCGAAATTACTGGAGCATATACCCAAGACCTCAACAATGAACAGCACATAGTAAAATATCAGCAAATTGTGTGTGAAAATGAAATTCAAACAAAGATATTCAGCAAAATCATCGACCTTCTTAACTGTGAAATAAAGTAAGAAAGTAGAGTTTTTTTTTCATTTTATGGATAAGATGCCGGCAAATAAGGGATTACCAGGAAATAATGGTAATGATACTACCAGATTACTGTTGGGCATGAAATTGGAAATTTGGAAAAGCAACAAAGCCACAAAGGATGAAACAAAATCATTGTGGATCGTTGCTTGTCTAAACATTTTCATTGAAATTGGATTAATTTGATATCATCACCTTCAATTCTACAGTGTTTGTGTGTGTGTGTGTGTACTTACGGCAAGTACACAGTACACTAATGATCAGTTAAGATTTCACAACACTGTACCTGATCTGTGAAGAAACATTATTCTGGGAAAACTCTGATCATTTCACACGAATGGCTCTTTAGGCTCTTTTAGGCCCCAATTTCTAGGGCTCTTTTGAGAATTTTCTATCCTCGGAGCCTAAAAGAGCGTTGGCCCCCCGATATAGTATAAAATTTTAAGAAGAAACACTCCATTAAAGAGGAACAATGGTGCCAAATCAAGAAAAAGGAATTAAAGAAGAAATGTCTCATTTTGGCACCTGCCACAACAGAGGCACTGTACAGCAGTGATACAAAAATTTGTAATACTAGAAGCGCGAGAAGTCGGAACAAAGGAGAATTATCTCAAAGAACAAATGAAGTAGGCTCTGCGGGTAAAGCACGTTAATTAAAATATAATCTAATTTTAATAAGGATTATCGGACGGACCGTAGTTTTGGGAATTAAAACATGACAGGAGACGATGGCATCACCCCGACAACGCTGTTACGTCACCGGTGAGATATGCATGATGATAGCACCAGCCCGCATACCACTGTAAAACAATGCCACAAGGACAAGCAGTACACACAAACATATATACGGGTCGTGTGATTTAATAATTAGGATGTAAAATTGTGCCGCAGTCCTCTCACAAAGAGTGTAGAGGGATAGCATTACTTGGGCTGAAAGTGAGTTATGTCGCACATTGTGATGAAAAATTCCGAGATTCTTTAATATTTATTATGTTGCTATGATAATCATTATACACAAAAATCTATATTGGGATTTGATCATGAATCGTCCCACGCAAATATTATGCAATCACCAATTCGGCAGTGAAATTTTAATATGATAAGCGTGTAACTTGCTATGTGAAACTTAATTATCTATAAATGTATTTAAGCAAAATTTGATGGGCTGCTAAAAGTAAATACGATTATAGAATCAAAATAAGAATATATCTTTTTACATAATTCTATCTGCAAACCACAGTATAGAAATGCGGGAATCTAATTAGTACATGTCTCTATAGTTAGTAGGCACAAAAATGTTATATATAGAAAGGAAAAATTTCAATATAATGCTCAAAAATGCTTATGATCATTAAAGAATGAACGGAATGAATCATGAATACGCATACCACAATCGTTGTGCATGAATTTTCCAGTATACTTATTGCAGAAATGTTTAGCACATTACACTGAAACACATGCTGTGCGACCTATGCCAGTTAAAACAGAGGTGGCATTATAGAATCTTTTTATCTTTTTTACATGGAAAATAGGCAATTCAACGTCATCATCTCAAAAGTTTGTGCTATGATAATAACAGGCTCTTAACCACCTATTGAAGTATTCATGTTGCGAGCAAATTTCATATAAGTAACATATAAGTAACTTTTAATGGCTACAAGAAGACTGCAGCTATTCAAGCATTAATATCTTTTCCTACTGTCACGAAGATTGAGAAATTACTAACATTCGTCTTAATTTTCAATTGAGAAACTTTCTCATTTTAGCAGTAACAGTTAGTTTAACTTTGAAAGTCACATACACTTACTATGCATCGATACAATCTGATACAAAAAGCTACATTATAGTAAATATTTAAAGGTCCTCTGTCTGCTGGTACCATATGCAGTACTACTTTATAGCAAGCAAAGGACGTTTCTTGAATCAGGGCCGTAATTCAGGTTCAACTGATGCGAAAGGGAAGTTTTCATTAGAATTTTTCCAAAACTTACCACATTATCATCATTTATTGCTCAATATTTCCACTGTTTGTAGTCATTTTGGGCCAGAGGCTCTGTCTCTTGAATTGAAAGCATCTAGAATGTACCAGGTATGAGTCTCTTGAATTGAAAGCATCTAGAATGTACCAGGTATGAGGTATATGACAGACCCAGTATGAATTATATGATGGTAATAAGAATAAAATCATTGCCTGAAAGTGACATCAGGGGTCATAGTGGATTGAACTGGCATTACAGACATAGAAATTCCAGATTTGGGGAGTTGACCAAAGTTATTTTAGCAGTCAGTGGGGTGAAACCAAAGAGAGTAAGAGGTTAAAAATTTACCAATGTACCATTCATGATTTTTTTGCTACATGGTATTATTTTCACCCTATTTTACATGACATTTGCATACATTTAAAGACTTATTGAATAGAAAGAGGGTCCCTCTCAGTCAATGCTATAAGCAATCAAGTTCAACAAGAAGTGGAATAATTATCTTTGGGATACAAATACAGTCATCTTTGTACAGTCAAGCCACAAAACTTTCCAACAGCTCTTTCCTTAGTCTTTGACAGGATCCAAGTGAGATACCTTTATCAGAGATCTAGGTAGATCCAAACAAAATATCTTAATGAGACACCAAAAATGATATGGTGTAATGAAAGCTAACACTGTGGCACACGGACTTGCGACCGTGTTGTGGGGTTGAATGCATTTGACGGGCGCCCAACGCTCCCCCAACCACTAGATGGTGTGTTAGTCTCATAAGCTTCAAGTTCAATCAGGAATTTAAGTTCATCATTAGTCTATGTCCAGTGTAGGGAATTCAAAGCTCCATCTGGTCAAACTAGATCAAAAGATCAAGTCAACTGTCACATAAAGTGTTATGAGCACATTTGAAGGCGACTCCGTAGAGACGAAACAACCAGTGAAACAATGTCTCCATTCTGGGCGACTGTTTCCTTGCAGGCAAGGTAAAAACAATTATCTTTGGGATACAAATACAGTCATCTTTGTACAGTCAAGCCACAAAACTTTCCAACAGCTCTTTCCTTAGTCTTTGACAGGATCCAAGTGAGATACCTTTATCAGAGATAGATACCTAGTTGATGATTTAAGTTGTAGCTTCAGTCACTATTGATTACTGGTGTTTTGAATAGGGTTGCATCACAATAACATCACTTTACATCACTCAATGTGCATGTTATAGCTGGTTACAGAGCATACTATATCATTATGAAGCTGCATTGATCTATCAAGCAAGATTGAATGACCATACATAGGATGGTACAATCTTCTAATCTATCACTATATGCAGTTTAGAAAATTGCTTAACACAGTGTAGTACAACAATTTCTATACCAAGCAACATGATTCTTGAGGTTTCATGAAAGTTTATACGAGAAAAAATATGCTTCCATACTATGAAAATTCAAATTTCTGTGGATTAGTTTGATACTAAACTGAATTACATCTAAATTGTTTCAGCTTGGTATCCTGAGCAAGAACTTTGATCTAACCTGGGGCAGTAACTAAAAGCCAAAAGACCTATTGATTTGGAACACTCAGTGTCACTTCCACATTGCATACATTGGAGTTTGGAAGTTTTAAGCCTGAAGGTGTTCCAATTTCTGACCAGTACTATTTCAAAATTTTACAACATTTGCCCAAATCAATGATGAGTCTTTGGCCACAGTATTTATTTACTGAGGATTAACACTTTACTAAGGACTTGGCAGGAGTCATCCCTTGGTCAGAGGGTCAATCAAAGACTCAGCCTTGTTTTTTTACTAAGGGTCCAAGACCTTGATTTAAAAAGACTCCTCTCCGTTGATCATTCGACCAAGCCAGCATTATTCAAATCTGTTCATAATTATAGGAAGCGCATGCCACAGGATCATTTTTCTAAGCATAAAATTCACTGTAAATCATAAAGCAATCAATCGCAAATAGCTTAATCTGGACAGAGCTTTCAATCAAATTTGAACAAAGATGATGGTGACAATGAAAATATTTCAAGGCTGCATACATGTGGCCTAAAATGCTAGCAAGGACAGGAGGCCAGGTGTGAGTTAGCAGTGCTCTTTGGGAAAAAGAGACTTTCAAATGTGTGCAGATCACTAAAGATGGAGGGATTGATATAAATGCACAAGTTTACTGTAATTGCATACCAACTTTTGATATTTCAACACTATTGAAGGAACAGTGAAATTTGGGGGGGTCACAACTCATCTTGGTGTGCCTCATTTAGATATAACTGCTCACTACATGGTGTTATGTAAAAGGAGATAGTTGGAGTTCTTTTAAAGTTGTAGAAAAGTCTCACAGAGTCACAGATCATTATAATAATAATAATTTAAACTTTTATCTTGAGGAAATCTTCTTTGTAGAACAAATACAGTCATCTTTGTAGTCAAGCCACAGAACTCTCCAACAACTCCAACCATAGTCTTTGACGGAATCCATGAAAGAAATGCCTTCATCAGAGAGCTAGGCAGATCCAAATAAAGCTCGAGGAAATAAATCTTTATTCCCTTTATTGTGAAAATTAGATATCTGTGTTAATTCCATTGATCCCATTGATGGAGTAATGTTCACATATGCATTAATCACAATTAATTCTTATTCTTCTCACCTTTAATTCATAATAAGTCTAATTGTGAGCACATAGGGCAATAAATCATGAGTGATTGTTCACATATTACGTAATCATCTAGGGGAGGGGGTTTCTGAATGCTTACATGCTACTGTAACAAATACTACTGTTAACTTGATTACAAGGAGATGGAGGTTAAAATGGGCCAAAAATTGATTATGTTATATCAGAACGAACCCTAAGGACTATAATCCATGAGGACAATGATATCCTTCGAAAAGTTTCCTAAGCCCGCATAGGTCATGTGTGTACACGTATATCCCTGTTTGCTGCGCTCAAACAGGGATATACGTGTTTAGCAATCGAAAAGTGTTCTCTGAACACGCGCTTGCGCGCATATAATAACATTTTAATATTTTATGGAACCAGACTAGATTAAGATAGTTATACCGAAACGTTGCGCGTTGCTTAACACGTGATCGTGAGGCCTAGGCCTCGCGCGCGGCGCGTTCCTCCATGAACTATGAAGACCAACACGTATAGTACTGGGGAAGCGCGCGGCTTCTCTTAACAACAAGAGGCGACGTGGCATGGTATGGCGTCGCGCTGCGCACTCGCTCCGCGCCGTGCGCGGAACCAGGGTTTTGCTAAACACGCAACATATACAAGGATATCCGTGGTGTTTCCACATAAAAGACGGCGCGCACTCAGTGCAGTGCGCATGCGCGCCATTCCCTGCACCTTGGAGATTTATCGTAGGATGTTACCCTACCCGCGCGCGCGGCGCAACGTTCCACTTTTGGACGTCACTTTGCAACCTCGCCATCCAGTCAGAAGAAATAGACGGGGCAACGTCCGTCGAGGAGATTTAATGGTGGGAATGGCGCGCACTCAGTGCGCGCCGTTTTTATCATGTGGAAACACCACGATATACGTGTTTAGCAATTGCAAAATTAAATAACCATGGTTCCGCGCACGGATCGTGATCATGATATTTCGTATCTTAAATTGAATTTGACGACTGAAAAGATTTTAGGAAAACTCAAAACAGTACTGGATCTGGACATGATCCGGAGATTGACTTGGCCTTGGACATGGAGTTGGAGGGGTTTCTATCTGGAATACAGACGTTAGCCGTTATAGAGGACATTGACAAGAGGGGAGGCCTGGACGAAATGCGGACGTCTTCAAGTTCATGGATGGTCCCCTGCATGCATACAAGTGCAGTGTAGTTGGAGAAGATAGTTAGATTATAGTAAAATGCAAATTCTATTTTTAAAAATTCCAAAACAATTTAAAATGAAACTAATAAGTCTTACATGGAATATATATAAATAAAATGGTACATTTAAAAGAATAAGGGAGCAAACTCAATTCTGCATTTAACATATTGAATTTGAATTGCATTGCAGCATTTAGTTCTGAATGGACACCGGAGCGGTTAATTTATTCAGTTTCAAATTCAAACCTGCAAGAGCGTGAAGGAAAAATTAAGAAATTAGGAAAAATTAAGAAAAAAATAGTCGTCAGACATGACATTAACAATAACATGGGCACTGGAGCTGGAGTCACAGCGTCCAAAATGCAAAAAGGCATCTTCGAATCTAATGTCCAATACGAAATACTAAATATTTGTCTTACCTTAAACCTTTAAGTTTAACAATACACATCTTGATAATCCATACAATTACATCACGTAAGATCGCATCGCAATATCAGGTTTAGACATTAGAAGTAGAGTTCTGACATTTCGCCTTGACTTTCATCAATTTATCTAACCATCTAAATTAATGACTGTTAGCTGTAAAACCTAACATTCAATCGAATTTGAAACTGCTCAATAAAATGAAAATGAAATGATCTCATTTCAATGAAAATAAAAACTAAAAAACAGAAATAAGAATTAATTGCTTTTGAGTTTCCATACTATAACCCTGATGTCTCGACCTTTTGATGTGTGATATATTAATATTGGTATTACGCCGCACTATCTTGCGGCGCGCAAACTTAACTTCGAAGTTTCTATGCAAAACATAGTACATTTTTGTGCACTGCCGCTCTATCAGTATCACAAAGAAGTACCCAAGCACAGCGGAATACGTCGCGCCTCAAAAGGTCGAGACACCACGGTTGGTATTATAGGTTGAGCAAGTAGTAGAACATGCTGACGACAATAATCACAAGTTTTTCGAATGCTTCCGTTAACAAATCTCTCGTATCAGTTATGATTATATCGTTTAAAACTTTAAACTTGAATCTCTTGACAAACTTTATTATATTGCAGAGTTGAAATTTAAAAACGGACCTATTTTCAGCTTTTCAGTGTCACTGTCCAATTACTCCAAGGCATGATCATTGATCAAAGATAGGATAAATTCATAATCATATATTATGCGGAAAATGCGCTTTCGTCAATAAGATTAAGAAAGATGAAATATACTGTGTCAAATCTAAAATAAATCCAACAAAATAAGAAGTTCAGATGGAATTATTTACATAAAATTACATCGGTGCTTTAATCAACCTAACTTAGACTAATTCAAGTGTATACTCACTTTACAACCACGCGAAAAGAAAGGGACTTGTTTAAAATCAGATCCGCTCAGGATAATACATCCACTAGCGCTATCGAAGTATAAAATAGAAAGAAAATTGTTTTGGAGCATGGTTGTAAAGTAAAACAGGGCCCAAACAACGAAATAATGCTCCAAATCTGTAGATCCCCCAATGAATATTATCAATAACAGCAATGAAGCAATGATTATCATTATAAAACGCAGCATTTACTGCATAGCATCAGTAATTTATCATTCATTGAACTGATTCAGCATACAACGTTCATCATTTTACTTGATTTAAGTTCATATCAGACTCAGATCACAAATCCGAGGGTAAGCTCATTCGTCAAAAAGAAAGTGATTCACAAATTTAAAAACAAACCCC